>JAQFZG010003346.1:0-13870 GCA_034695465.1 Entomobrya nicoleti | reverse complement strand
TTCTTGGCTTCTTATTTGTGGCTCTGGAAAGGTGAGGTTTGGCATTGGCACTTTGTACTTCATGAATCATGCATCATCCTCCACTATAAGTTGTAGCGGAGAAGAATAATAGTATTCAATACAAACTATGTAAAGGGACTGCTTTAGACATGCATAATATGTATCGATCTTACATTCCAAAAACCAAACTTTTTGACGTACTAAGCCTCATCTGTTGTCTTTATCTTTACATCAGGCCTTCACATATATAAGCAATTTGAAAGATTGTTCATAACCACAAACACATTAGACTACAAAACAGACAAAAAAGAGCAAGCAGTTAAAACACGATTGATTATACATATATAATCATGCATGTATACTATATAATATTGGCCGATATTTTTTCCCACAAAAATGAGTATCTCCTAAAAACTTTTTTTCTCTAAAATTCTTTAGGGTTTGAAGGAACGAAAAAACCTATGGAACCTGTCTAATTTCATCGTGTTGATCCTCGTGATTGTTATCATCCTTGTTCCTTTGTCATACAACTCTACAAACAACACTTTTAAAGGGGCTTCTGTTTTCTTCAGGGAAGTCTTCAGGAAGTTTAAGTCGGTCGAGTTCTCCACCAACACACTTGAAACCATCGCCAGTAGTGTGCCCAATTTCTTAGCAATAGACCTTGCATTGTATTATTACGTATTGGCAGTAGATTCTGTCATTTTGCTCGGTTTTTTGGTTCCTCCACTTGTTTGTTGTCTTGTTTATCCTTGCAAAAGGTGTTGCTGTAAAGGAAAACGTGGGAAGAGTGAGAGTGATCTCATGTTATTTAGTTCAGGTGGTGAAAGTTTTAGCTTGGAGGACAGGGACAGGTATTAAATATCCAGTCCTAATGTCTACCCACTCCACAATATACGTAAACACTTACATGTAGTAGCAAGTGTAGTAGCTTCAGATTATTTCTGTCAGATTTTTTTTTATACTTTTGTTTACTCAATTCTTCTGACGTCTATGCCTGTGTACAAAAGCCTTTAAATTAGCCTTGACGCAAACACTTCAAACAAGCCCAAGAACTGAAAAATGTAATTTTTTGTTCGATCCAACCAAACGTATTTGGTTTGAACATCAAAACATCTTCCACGTTTTTGTGATGGTGAAATATATGATACTAATATATTATGTTTTACGTCAACTTTATTTTCGGTGAGTTGACGGTCACCAACATTGTGCACGTTAAAAATATATACATAGCTATATATATCCTATTAATAAAACTAAAATAAAATATTGTTGATAAAGCTGCGTGCTTAGAACCATAAATATATTCTTGGTGTACATTTTTCATTGTTGACAAATATTATTGCAGTTTTTTTGATGATCATGATACTAGCAATATTGCTTTCACATTCCCATCCAGTACATATATTAGCGAAATACTTTACCGTTGTGAGTTAAGTCCTCAATTTGTCATCAACTGGAAATATGTGTACTTTCAAGCATGATGAACCTTTCTTGCACTCATCCTTTACAGATTTTCAATTTTAGTTTCTCGTCAAAGTGGAGTGGAACTCTTTTTTGATGATGTCACTATTTTCGCCTCACTACACTTTTTAATTGGATACCGGTGATGTGTGTACCTGAACAGGTATAGCAAAGAGCGTTCGATCTCTAAAAGAGTGAAGACTTAGTGAAAGCAATCATAGTTTATACTTTCCTTGGAAAAAACCATAACTTTGTGATCTTCCTGTGTCATAAAAACCGTTTCCCATTTATTTCACCCTCCATAAATTTCATATATATATGTACATTATCCGTGTAAAGAAAAACGTGAAAGAATATAGAGGATCATGTCCTTTTCCTTTGCTATGTCAAAAATGTTGACCTTTTGCGAATCGCTTCATATTATATTAATACGCATTCCGATATAATAGTACATACATTAATTTATTATAAAAAGTTGAGATGATAAACATTCACTATCTTAACTAACATCCATGTCGTTAAATATGCCATCTGTACTTTATGATTTGTATACATTTCCATTATTTCCAATTCCCATCATTTTTTGTTGATCGCACGTAAAACTAGTTCAGGATAACATTACAACGTAATATTATTAAAATGTGTCCAAGAAATAAACGAGATGATTAGCTCGCTTTATTGTTTTGTCTTTCTGTCTATCTTGTAGTAATAATGGCAGGAAAAACTAAGGATTCAGTGATTTTCTGCTGTTGAGCTGTGTTTTTGCTTGGTTTAATCTCTCAGAATTGTCATTTAGAGAATTCGGGCTTGTATTGTCAACAGCTTTTAATTATCTTCTCATGTATGATATAGTTCTCATTTATTCATGCTTGAAATTTATTCCTTACTGACACAAATACTTTTGACGTCAGGTCTAAAATAATAATTGGAGTATGTTTTAAATAAATGCCTGCTTTGTTAAATTCGGTTGACAGTAATATTTGCTTGGTAAAGTCATCAAATCCATTTAAGAATTGGGAAACGAAAGAAATATTTACTACAAGATATGTATAGTTTCTTTCAACTTTCAGCTTCAACACTTGTTAACTCAGAAACGTGCCACTGAATATTGTAAAAATGTATAGCACATTTTAATTTTAAAATAAGTAAATACTGGAGCACTGTAATATTTGCTCAAATATTTAAATACACAGCGTTTCCAAAAGTACGGAAATGAAAGGCGCACAAATTATATGTAATGTAATGACATAATATGACTACTGACTACAAATTTTATGTTAATTTATATTGTGTATTTGTTCACTTTTAAAACTAAATTAAAAAGCCTAAACGAATCATAATCATATCATAATCATTAACTAACTAAAGTAGTCACGTCTTGTCATATGTAGTTTCTATACATTCACAAGTGACCTTGGAACATATGAAAATGCGATGTTTCAAATTGAAATGAGGTTTTAACTGATTTCATCTCTATGTATGTATGAGTACTGAAATTCTGGTGGTATCGTATAAATGCAAGTTAACCACAAGTATACAAGCAAGAAAGCAAATTGCATTGGTAAAAAAACAATTTATTGCTTCTGTAATAAACTTACAGTTACAACCCGTTTGTGGCCTTAAAGTACGATCGGGAATATATGTATGCATGTAGAAGTCACAGGTGGAAAAGTGGAAAACAGGAAATGCAGAACTGTAATAACAAAAAAAGGATTCTGTGGTGCGAAATAGGAATTTAGCTACCGTTACGAAGGAGCGTAGACCATTGCCACTTCTACAGGAAAAACTTTTTGTCTGGTCTGAACAGTGTTCAAGGTCGTGAAGTAGACATTAATTTATGGTTATAATCGGGAAAATGTGTGAGCCATATAGGTAATATGTTTTTCAAATGTTACAGAATAATATGAAAGATACATATTTATGTTTATGTGCTAAATCAAGCCAAATGCCACGTTGACCAATATACGAAACTCAAATTTAACTAACTTAAACCGCGCTACTTAATTAGTCATATTTGGGTTCTTAACTTTATATTTTCTCTTTTATATCTCGATTTCATTTTTATGACGAATGTGTAGTAAAATATAGCACCATAATAAGTGGTAGCCTCAGACATGTAGAATTCGTGTAATATTTTATGACTAGGGTTCTTTGCTCACCCTAATTCTTTTTATCCTTTTCCCCCTACGCCCGAATTTATTATGATGAATGTTCGTATAATAAGAGTAAAAAATGAATAGTGAAATCGGACGGAACATAACAGAATAGAAAGCGAGATGTGTGGTCTGTATAATAATCATTTGAGAAAACCCAAAAAATGTTAGAAATATGAATATTCCTAAGGTTTTTTATTAGACGGAATAGTTGGTGGTCACGGATGCGTTCACGGTTTACTGCTTTCACTCGTCAAATTTATGAGATTGAAGATTCATTCCTTTTTCCACCAAGTCAAGCCGAAATCATTAGTTTTAGTCATGCATATGGCTTCATAAAAGAATATGAAAGCATTTTTTGCTACTTTCACTTATAATAAAAATATATATCTCATTCGCTTTGTTTAACTGTAACTGGGAATTGTGATAAGTGTTCCAATATTAGAACCAGGGTTATGACGGAAGTGTCAGCCTTACGGCAAAGAAGACCAACCAGCTTTTGGAAGGTTGAATTCATCTTGCATAATTCACGAATGTATTACTTTTTACTAATGCATCAATGCACATTCATTTAATAGTGGCATAGCTCATGAATGACTAGTCCCAGTCCCAGTGCACAGTAAAATGCATAAAAGTACTTCTGAATGTGACTATTTGAAAGCAAGAGGGTATAATGTCGTTTTGAATAACGCTGTGAAATATACGTATTTTTTCACTCCCTTTTTGGCAATTGCAACTGGTAAAATTGTAAACCATATAAATTTACGTTACAATAAGCATCAAGGTAGATTATTACCAAACAGTCAATACGATGTCGCTTGGTATAGAAAAAAGTATTTCATGCAACTTATAAAAGAAAATATGCTAACTTGAATGAGATCAGGATTGCAGATTTTTATTCTATGATTCCGAAGGTTAGGCCCTCCTGCATAAATAGTTAAAACTTGTGTAGTCCAGTGATGATCAATGGCAGATACAGTACGAAATTATAAACAAGTGACGTCATTAAAATGTTTTCACTCATACACGTCAAAAATTGTATATTGCCGGTTATTGTGGTTTAGTGTGATTGTAAGAATGTCTGCTATATCCAATTCAACCTCTTCCAATCCCAAGTAAGACTTTCTCGTGAAAATTACAAATTTAATTCCATATTTATTTAAATGTTCAACAACGAAAACAAAATAAAAAAAAACTAATCATCATTTCAGTAATTATCATTTAAGTAAATAACCTCCTAATATCACGTTTCAACCTTGTTTTTTACATTCGTTCTACATAAAACACTATATTTCATTTGTGCTTACCATATACTCTACTCAAAATTAGATAAGATGTCCCTAATTTGTTTAGAAAAGATGCCCATTCCAAGATAATGAACTTTGCCGTTGTTATCTACTAATGCCTTCTGACAGGTCATTGACAGTCAGCAGCATGAAAAGCTATTAAAAGCATAGTCGCTTTAAAAGAAAAATATTTTGAGTAACATTCTTGGAATAAAAAATCTTTGATCTGTCTGCTCTCTTGCTCTTTGGACATTTATGAAAAATTAAAAGTATTTGCAAAGTTTGTAAATAAATTAAAAGATTAAGATAAACCTTTATATTACGAATGTGTGTACAAAAACTCAAAGCTCACAAGATATCAAAAGTGAAAGCATTCGTAAACATGAATGAATTGAAATATGTAGTATGGTTAAGCTTACATCCGGATCCGACTCCTATTCCTGCTGAGAGTACTAACAAGTACAAAGACATCTCTAATCAAATGTTTCACCGGTAAATATTTCATCATCGAACATCCGACTTAAATATAAACTTGAACGAGTAAAAGTCGAGCATGGGACGTGACGCCACTTTTATTCTTCAATATTTTACCACTGGTAATATAATAATAAAAAGGCCTTCTTGGCATCATTATCTTCGTGTTCGGCCTTATGATATTATTTTCATTATACAAACCTCAACATGTAGGTAGACAAAAAATACCATTTTCAAAATATACAGCTTTTATTTGCGGTATAAAATCCAATTAAAATGTTCCGAGTTATTTTTAAATCGAATTCACTGGGCAAATGTAACAGTCACATACGAAGAGCTGGTGCCCTTGTCCATTTGAACTGCCAATATGTCGCACATGGTGCTTGGAAATATACTGCCATACTGTTTACTTATTCCTCTCATCGAGAAGCATAAAGAATGCCTCGTGAATATATATAATGAAGAGAACAAGTCAAAGCCATTACAAAATATAATGTATAAATTGAATTGAATTGTATGCAAATTTTGGTGTCAATTATATAAAATGATCATTGGGTGATTTTTTTACATTATCTAGACGTTATACTTTCCAACTGTATACAAAGTGACTTGACTTGTTTGTGCGTCAGCCATCTGCTTAGCGCTATTGTACTTGTGTCGTACACGTCATTTAAAAAATGAGAATATTCTTACATTCACATTACACTATGTGTGCAATACACATAATCATGCCATTTTTGTCTGACAAGCTGACATAAACCTCACAAAACTCAAAAAGAGGTTTGTCAGTCTTTTTATAATTTTCATGTAGTCCTTCTATCTCGTAGTTTGCTTATAAAATGAATTCTTTCTTAAATGAAAGTCGTAGTTGCAGTATTTTGACATGCCCTATTGAAATATGATGGTTTATTTCTATGCTAGGATTTAAGAAAATATTTTTTTTGCTAGATACCAAGAATTTTTCCACAGACAAAAGGGAAAAGTGCATGCAAATTGGTAAATAGAAAAACATGTTATTTTTCTTTTGACGGTGGATTTCTCCCTGTTGCAGCCACCTGGCTCATGCATATATTTTGTATGTCAAAAGTACAAATCAATCAGAAATCTGCATAAAGCTACCTTTACTTATATCTGTTTTTGATTTATGTGTACTCACCATCCATCACTGATCTACAGAAGTAAAGTGAGTATTGAAAAAATAAGAGGTAAAAGACACGCGACGTGCTAAAGGCCGCCATTCTTTTGCTTTTCCATGTATTTAATAGAAGTAAAAATACAGAAGTTTATTGGGTTTACATCAAGTTTATTTATTTGCAGCTTATGCCTGCACACATTTTTTTGTCTAGAAGTATTTTGTGATGTGATCTATCATCAAAACTCCCGAATACTTCAGTAATGTTTCCAATTTCCTACTTTCGTCGTGTCTGCGTCTTTACGTCATTGTTTTTCTTGTGAATCATCCCAATTGTTGTCGGCATTAGTGTATATGATGATGAAGCTTTTGCTATTCCTAAACTTTCACATCATTTCACTCGAGCTACAAACAAGTAGAGAAAGAAAGCTGTCCAAGTTTATTTATCCTGTTAACCACAAAAAAAAGTTGTTGGACTCTTGTGCTCAGTCGAAAATGTATAGTTATTTGTTTTTCGCTACAACAAACGATCATATATAACGGTAATCCTTGTAACTATTTTCTTTTCCTCAAGTTTTGCTCTTTATCTCCCTATTTTCAATTCACTCGCCTTTGTTCTTTTTTCCATTGTGCCTTCCCTTAAAATATGGGTATAACATGAACAACTACACACCAAGTAAACAGAGATGAAACGTTCAAAAACATATAATGATGCTCTGTAAGACTAGATGAGTGAAAGCGTCGATCCTCTTTTGTTTTAACACCCCCGGTCTGCTCTCACAAGGCTTTACAGCTTCCTCCTTCAAGAAAAACTCATTTTGGTCATTTTCGTGATAGGTTTGCAGATATTTTCCAAGTATAACGATGATGATACTATTGTGTAAATCACAAAACTATTCTTCAAAATCTATCCCAATTTACGTGTGTACGTACATCCATTCTAAAAATATGTATACCTTCATATATGAATGATATGTATAGCTATTACCTATGTACCTTTATGCTGCGCTGCGATACATGCATCTGGTAAACAGGGAACGAAATACTGTGATTTTCAAAATGTATATCACTAAAAATATAAGTGTGGTTCCTCTTTCATAAGCTTCATCATTTTCGTTTGCCAGGAAAACTTTTCCAATTTGCAAGTGTCAGGTAGAAAAGACGAAATTTTCCGGACTTTCTTCCTTTATACGACACGATGACACTTCCAGTTGCCAGTGCTTATCCTCTCATTACACTTTATGTTTTCTGCTATCCCAGAAAAGAAATACTTACAACAACTCCCCAAATTCTAGACATGTCACATATGTCCGCCAATACGGTGTAAAAATAGTAATTCTCTTGCCTCTACTTTCTCTCTTCTGCTGTCAAATAAGTTCGAAGGTAGTAAAGCAAGAAGGGACAAACTTACTTTTTAAAAGCTTTTCACTAAACTCAAATTGAATCAGCCAAGCTACGTAATTTTTCGGTAAATAACTTTTCTGGAGTGGACAACTGTTAGAAATTTTCCGAAAATTGAAAACAAGCCTTCCCAAAGTACAATAAGCCTTTTCTTATACAGATTCCTTAAATCTATGCAATTTTACTTTCCTCAATGGAAAAGAGTATGTACTTATTAATTACCTTTGCAAATTCCTTTGGTTCCTTTCGTGTATAATGAAACTAATGAAAGTAAGATAAAATGTGTCTTCCTGATTCGTTATGTTAACGGAAGCACTTGAACAATAGCACAAATTACATATATTCTCTTTTGGGAAAACCTTTCTCTTTTCACTAGCGTATAGCCTTCCTTCCTTTGCCATATATTTCACAGATTTTATTGTTTTACTTTGCGTAGTCACGATAAAACACTTACTTTGTCACTTTTTACATGCACATATCTACAAAATAAATATTATTCCCTGGAAGGAAATTCTCCACAAATACACATATTTTGTTTTTTATTACCCTGTATACTGTATACTCTTTATTGCATTTAATCCTTTATAACTTAACAGGGCACACATTTGTGTTGTAGCATATATATAAAGAAACGCTTTAGACACAGAAGAAAAACTCTTCGATATGTGAAGTTATATTATTGCAAAAACACCTTCACTTCATACAATTATTATTCATGAAACGTCAATTGACACAATGTGGCATTGGCATCCCTTATTTTCCGGTATGTACAGCATTTAACACAGTCACTAGAGAAGGATTATTTTTGTGCAAAATTTTCCTGAGTTGTTTGCGGTTTTTAAAATTCTCTCCTCGTAACTCTTCACATATAAACTGTATTTGAGTGACACTGTACCGGAAGGAAGCGAGAAATGCACCTATAGTTATAGATTTGACAAGTTAAATAACACTGAAATGTTTTTGAATGGAAACTTTGTCATATTTGTAGACTGAGAACGATTTAGCATAAAACCATGTCGTCAACTAATTTTAGAATTGCTTTTTGAGTCGAATACCAAAGAGTTAGAAAGACGAAAGAAGTTAGTATTTTAGCATGAATTGACTTCAGTGCTCCATTGATTTATTTTCTTGCTGATTAAATGTATGCTATGAGAATTCCGTTAAAACCGCATTGTATAATTTCGGGTTATTATTGACGTTGCCGATTGGGTGAATGACTATTGTGGTATTAGTATAAGTTGGATGGAAACTATTGTTATTTGGTGGTAGTTCTAGTGAGTCAGTCAAGTGAGAGAAAATAATAATAATACAGGAGAAAGATGAGTAGAAAACGTGGCTGTAGCTTATGAGAACTGTCCAGGTACAGACGAGTGCGTATATATCTGGTTCGGAATGTGGTAGCGGCACGACTGTTGCTTCTAGCTTTTTTTGGATCCGAAAAGACCAGGAGCGGACAGGCTGGCAGCAGCCGTGTTTGTAGCGAAATGCAGTACGCTTTTATAGCTAAAATGTAGACTTTTCTTTAGCAGGCTTTCTCTTAGCTTCCCTTCAAAAAATGTGCGAAAAAGTCGAGCGAAAAGTATGGGCACACTCTAAAGACGGGAAAAGTGAACGAAATATTCAGCAAAAAAAATATAGCACATGGTGAAAGTGTGGTAAAGCTGTGTGTGGAGCGAGCGTTCCTTCTTGTACAGGATGTGCAGATGTGTGAAGCATTTTATTGTAAAAGGAAGGCGTTCATTTCGTAATATAAAGTGGAGAAAGTTTTGAGGGAAAAGTCTGAGAATATTAGCGGAGAAAGTATAATTTGCAATGCACACACACTACTCCATTTCTGACTAAAACTATAGTATGCATACTTCTATTACTTTTGCCTGTATAAAAAAAGTTTAATTCACGAGCGTCCTTATTCATGTAAACTGAAGAGATGCTTCAGACCAGACCAGAGCCAGTATTATCGTGCCCAATTTCAGGGAACATTGCATCCGGCCATTCGTACTTTAAAACGACATATAGGTTTAATAAAGTATGCTGATTGGGGGAATTTTATAGAATGGATTTGATGGTGGCTTTTTGAGGAGCTTTAGCTAGAATGAGAGTTGAAATGCATACAATCTCTTTGTGAAGGGAGGAGGAGAGGAAATAAAATAACCTCGTTGAGAGTAGAGATAAACAATTCAAGGCGCATCCATGAATGAATGTACTAGGATTTTATTTGGGTTTGCGTTTCAAGATGTTTGCATTTGACAAACATATACCACAAATAGTCAGGGATAATGATTGTGGGGGAGGGAAAAATGTATAAAATGGAAGCATGAAGATTTAAAATGCGAACGTATTATTACTTACATAACATAATTTGTTTTTCTCTATTGTTGTAAGTGTTTTATTGACATACTATGTAAATGTACACAGAATGGTTGGAAAAACACCTGTCTGTCACTTTAGATTATTAAAGTTTCAGCACAGCTCCTGGAATATGAACTTCAATTCAGTCATTGCGATTTTAGTGAACACACAAATTGGTTTTTGAGTAAAGCTTTCAAATTTAATAAAAATTTATGTTGTTCTTATCCATTAGTGATAAAGAGTGGCAATAGTAAACAAACTGTAGTAAACTTAGGTACTTGAAGATGGAAAATATTAACTAGCAATAAGAGAGATCATGGATGTTGAATGCATTTAAAATTTAACGTCAAATTATAGTTTAAGGATAGAAAAACAATAGATACTATACTTAATGTATTCGAGTACATCTTTAAAATATTGAAGCAACAATTCTAAGTGGAAATGTATATATGGCACATATATCAAAACAGAAGCGAAACTAGAAAAGGATTTGTGACGACTAATGCGATTGAGGATTGAGAATGAAACATACCTAATAATAATTCCATGATTAATATAAAAAATGCGTAAACACAAACGCAAGAGTTTCTTGTACGTACTGCTGTATTTCCTCTTTAGTTAGACCCAAGAAGACAAACGTTCCCATTCCTGAAGCAATCTTTGCATGGCTAGTATAAAAAAGACTGTAATTTAACATATACAACGACCGATGGTGGTGGTGACAGAAAAATACTAGAAGAGAAAGCAGAAATTGCCAACTTTATTAAATTCCCTTGCACATCCTCCCTAATTTATTTAAGAACTGTCGAATTGTGGTAAAGTCATTTTGGTAAGAAGATTTATATACTTCAGAACAAAGTTGATTTTATATGTAGTTTCTTTAATTAAAGGTTAAAGGTGAGAAGTGACGTATGACGCGTATGCACCAGTACTTGGTTTATTGAACCTAGAATCCTTTTGTAAATTTTGTGAGATTTCTCAAGATTTATTGCGAACGTTTTGTGAGAAAAGTAAGCAAAGGATCTAGAACCAACAGTGTCTAGAAAGTAGGAGCATCATCCCACGGAATTACGAATTACTACCAAGCGTGATCTGATCAATGTTTTTACAAAGGTTTTCAAGACGTGTGGCTCGGCCACCTTGGTTCATCGTCCATGATTAATTTGCGCTATAAGAAACTAGTTAGATTAGCTAGCTGGCCATTATATTATAATATGCAAGTAGGTTCAGTCTTATTTTTGTGCAAATTGAATTAATTCATCACAATTAAGCGATGATGTACTTTATCACCACCAGGGATTCATTCATGCTAACAACTACTACTACCTTTACTCTTGATGGATGGAATGTTTAAATGAAATGAATCATGTCAAGTAAATTATATGCATATATATCGTACAAAATATGTGCATGTAATAAAAGACAGATAAGCATATCGCAATGTTAACAGAAGAATTTGATTCTTTCTCCGCAGAGCCTGCTCACTCATCATCCTCCTGCCTGAGCCATGAGCCATGCAATATGTGCTCGTAAAAATTTCATACAATTCTACTTTTTTCTGCTGGATAATGATGCATAGTTGTAAAACTGGGAATGATGAGTAAGTTACTTTGTCCTCTGGGAAAGTATTTTCCTGCTAGCAAAGCCAAAACCCAGCCACCAGTGGAGAATCATTGAGCCATGATGATATACGTGCAGAAATGTCACTTGAGATTTCTTCCGTAAAATGACGTAAAGCTCTGAGTGAAAGAAGGGCTAAGTATTAAAAGTATAACAAGCGGGGTATAGATGTGGAGATATGCAGACACATAATGTACATAGAAAAAAACATATCAATGTTTCTTTTGTTGTATGTATATATAGCTAAAAAAAAAGAAGCTATGATTTTGTTTGTCCAACTGACACTGTCAATTTGCATTAGTGGGTGTGTGGCGTGGAGATTTTCTTCAGCCTCAGATTTCTATATCCTTTTACGTTTAATTATTTGACCAAATTCAGCAGTAACGCAAATTAACTGCAAAGTTCCATGAAATTTTCGAATCTTCATTTCTACAGTTTGAGTCGTGTGAAGGCGACTTTAGAGTGTGACGCATGTTGCGTCGCGCAAGCTTAGTATAAACTTATTTTTTGATGAAGTGACGTACAGGTATGGTGTTTTACTTAAGATCTTTTTCCATTTTCAATTTCTCTAAAAGCTAAAACATTTTATGCTATTTTTTGGAATTCACTTTCATTGCTTTTACTTTGGCTTCAGCTACGTTAATATTTCGCTTTAGGCGACATTTTTTAGGTTAAGTATTTATAATCGTTACAGTGAAAGTAAGTTTATGAAGGTATGCTCGTATATACTAACTTTCTAAACTTCAATTAAATACGTATAATGATTGAAATTGATACGGAAGACAATATAGTTCTAATATACATCTGAAGTTCAGAGTATCATAGTTTTTTTTTCCTATACACCATTTTGGCATGTTTCTCCTGGAAAGGTTTATGCTAGCGATTTTGATTTCAGTAATAAAATCAGGATAACATTACAAGACACTTACCTTCCTTTTTATGACGTTGCGTTGCACATTTCATGGTTTTTCTTCAGTTCCAACAGAATACGTTACAGTTCTGGAGTTGTAGGCTTATAGGGCATTTTAGTTTTACCTAGATTTTATAAGTTTCATATCATAATCTGCGAGTGTGTGAATCATTTTAGGGGTATAATGAGACGTAAGTAAGCCCATCATTGACACAATTTAACAGCTCGCATATCTAAGCACAAGCATAAATGAAGTGATTTATGAGAAGTATTCCACTACTACTCGTTAGATAACTAAATTACTACTTGTACTACTTCGGCTTGTATGAATATATGTATATACTACGTGCAACATTTTCCTTCGTTCTAAAAATCCCGGCACTAGTACTGTATCTTAAGCGTATCGATAATTATACACCTATGTTTGATAAGACCAGAAGTCCTGGCAGGAGTCCAAGTGCCACCAGTGCTGTGTCTATTGCTCATTCCATTCCAGTCTTGAGTGCTTAATATGATTTCCAACGAGCATTTAATTTTAATAGTACTAACTAATTATGTAAGCATGAAAATATTAATACGAGGCTACATGAACGTATTGTGCATACACCAATCACCCATAGACCGAGTAAATGTTTATTTTTTATTTTGGCTTATAAATGGCTTCAAATTAGGAACAAAGTAGCTTCAGTAGACTTATATATATGAGTGGACGTGAATAGATACACTTTCATATTGAGATTTTTATTGCAATAAATGAATGCATGCACTTTATGCGAAATACTTTCGAAACAAAACAGGTAAGAATAATAATTTATAAAGATATTTTTATATATATGAACAGGTATATTGTACCATAATTTGGTTTTTATTATTACAATTTACGATATTGTAATAACATAATTTAAACTATTTTTTTACATATGAAGAATGAATGGTCAGTCAATATGATCAGCACCGTCCGTCATTAACATGAAATTAACGCTTCGTTACTTACTGTAGATTCATCTTCAAAAATTTCATACCTTTATAGACGAATAGTCAGAAAAAATTCTCAAGTAAAGTCGTAAACTACAAGAATAAT
>JAQFZG010003345.1:0-13873 GCA_034695465.1 Entomobrya nicoleti | reverse complement strand
ATGCATTAGATATAGATATGTATGCAATTATTATCAAAATATACGACGCATCTCACTAATCAACACAACACAAGTATTTTAAACTAAACCCGTTCCGAATCAACCTTTTACATTTTCCTTTCACCTGAAATGCCTTTCTGTATAACATCACACTTCTATGACATCATCGGATTTTTTATTATTATCATATTATCATATGAAACAAATGGCGTAGTTCAAGCGAATCTCAATTTTATCTCTACCCACAGAAAATATGGTGCTTTCTCTCTTACGTAAAAACCATCCTAATGGTCATTTCTACTAATTCCACTTTCCTTCTGTTTTGTTTCCCCATCATGCGTTTACATAACTTCCTGACGTGCTCCATTTGTTTTTTCCTGGTAACATATTGTTCACAAATAATAACAATACAAATAATAATACGTGGTTGTGTGTAACTTCCGTGTGTGGTGATGGAGCACAAAAGCCAGAACCAGAGCCTCGAAATTTATTCACTTCCATCACCACCACCTCCACTCTATCCTCCATCCACTCCACAGTTCACACACACGTTATCTCGTTTACATGTATTGAAAATGAACCAACAGCCAACCCACACACATATTCACATGGTATTGCATGAATACATGACACAAATTCAGAAAAACACAGCATATACCCCCGCAACCGATCATCCGACTTGCCCGAAAAAAAAATCCTTGCAACATTTTCCGTTCTCTTTCATTCCCCTCTTCACACAGAGAAGCGTACCATGTACATGTACAAGTCTTTCTATTCTTTTGCAACCAAGCTGATATAAATTTTCTTCCGTTTTCGCTAAAAAGTGAACACTTTCCTTTTACCCATTATCATCACCCTCATCGTCATTCGATTTCGATCTAATTCTCTGTTTTACCTTTTTCGTGTACTCCATACACATGTATTACTTTTTATAAGGGAGCAGTAATGCTACGTCATGTGCTACCCACGTTATTTGCGAATCCCGAATTTTGAACATTTTTCTAGGTCTCCTCAATACTACAAAAAGTAGCAAAATAAGGAGAGAAAAACCCTTGTTCAAAACACCACTTTTTGCGATCACTCAGCAAGTCAGCATATTATATGCAGTGATGACTACAAAACAAGTAGATGTGAAATCGATTATATTGTTTGTGTTTTCTTCTTTACGTGAGGACCAACAAATCACACATTTCATACCAAATCCAAAGTGCATATTTGCAAATCATAAAATTTGAGAACTAAATGTACTGATAAAATCAAGCGAATCAGGATAAGTATCAAGAATGTTTCTCTTTCTCTTCAAGTCAATTTACACTGTTTTTCCGGTGGAAATGAGTTTTGGTTCCTCGATAAAATTACTATCTAAGGATTCTTAGGCTCAAATTATCTCGAAATAATTCCATCCTTTGATTCTTCTACATTTTTTTCACACGAACTACTATCGTGAAATTATAAAACAAGTTGTGAACATCTACAACGTAGTTCAAAAGAGAAAAAACATTTTGTCTGCCAAAATTTAATCTAGTTTCCAATTCATTGGGCAATGATCAACTCATTCATTCATTCATCCAATTCAAACAAAGTTCAGCGTCAAAGCACCAGCCTGGCAAGCCGTACATAAAGATAACATAAATATATATAACGTATACGCCAAAAACGTTACATAATGTAAGCAAAGATAATTTGTTACCGAATCTGTTACTGTCGACAAAGTCAATTAAGCATAAATAATTTTTGTTGCAAACGTAACTCCATAAAATTAAATTTGACATTATTCATGAAAGCTAAATCACTGTAAAATGCTGACCTCTATTTTACCGTCAAATTTATGTAATTGTGAAGTGATTATTGACTGTTTTGTAAGAATAAGAATTTGCAGAAATAAGTGCAACTAATGGAAACTTTCCGACCAATATGACGATTTCGATAATGATTATGATAAAAAAGTGACAAGCAAACGAGAAAAGTTTTTACGTTCACAATGCAAATCAAATAAACCTTGATTACATACACATACAAAAAATCTGTATCTTCACTTCAGATAGAAAAAGTACACAGAAAAAATTTGGAAAATCTTGAATAGAACGTAATTTAATCTGTATCAAATCAACGGTCTCGTTGTCTTTAATAACAAAGGTAGCATAATAAATGCATTGGTGAACTGTGACAAAAAAAGCCATTACCCGTTGTACCTTTTGACAGTGACGTGACGTGACGCGCACAATAAAGCCTGGATAAAAACACTAAATTTTCCTTTTATATCATTATACTCGTCATCATCAAAAAGGAGAATTCATTACATGGAAAATTTGGATCATCATTGATTCGGCATCATTATCGGAATTTCATCACGGTACAGTTAAAACGAATTTCTTTTCCTTTCACCTAATATCAAATACATACGTAAATTCCATATCATCATTGAATCATGTGCATAAATGAACACAAGCTGATATACATTAACGTAAATAGTAGTGCATCGTGTAGTAATTACAATTATCCAATTACTATAACTTTCGGCCCTCGCATCTTCTTAAAGTAAAACTTTGAGATGATTAACTTGGTTGACTGATGATTGTAAACTAAAATGACAAGGTGCAGAGTACACCAAAAAAATCGTTCCATTCATAAAAATTATATTGGTCATGTGCATGAACTTGGTAGGCTCCTTGATGGTGGCACTTTTCATGATACTGATAATAAAATAAAGCATGTGTCTACGTAAATAAAAATATTATGGTTATGTTATGCACGCGTTCTGCTACAATGAAAAGGAAAGGGTTCACATTAAAAATAAAACATAACATAAATACTTGGCCATTTATATAAGTCTTGTTTATCAAGAGTCATCATTTCCTTCACTTGTCTGTCACTCATCGTCAATAGTTTAACAAATCATACAAGAAAACGGCAACACAGTATAACTCTGTGTTTTTTTCTCAAAAGAGACTGATAAAAAAAACCAATCATAATCAGGATCAGAGCAGTATACGGTTGTAGACATTTAATTAAAGAAGCTGCTTAACTTGTTACGTTTTAACTAGTTGTACTTTCAGCTGATTGTTAATTTGTTGAATACTCTTGACCTGACGAAAGACCTGATAAAAAAAGCTTTATAGATATTACAGTTATAAAAGAAAAAAACTTTCTACAAACTATCAATTTTTGTACCCGCATAAACCAAAGTTGATAAAACTTTGCCGACAAAATATGATCTTTGAATTTTTTTATGACATCCTTCCGTTAATCTCAAAAGATTACGTATGTACGTATGCAACATTAAATGCGTAAAGATGAAAGATAATTGCTATAAACTAGTTTAGTTCGGAAAAATTTCTTGCCTCTTTGGGTTTCATTAGCATATGCATAAATCATACTCCACGACCAAAATCGTCATTCTCATTATAACTTTCATTCATTTTCATTAGTTACACAAATACCGGGCCAATGTACTTCTCAGTTTTTTTTTGCTAATGTATTTCTAAAGGAAATTTTAAGAATATCCATTATGGTAAAAGTAATAGTCAAGAGTCCAAGTGTGGTTCCATAGATTTTTCTTATTATATAAAAACAAACAAGTTTTACTTCTGACGTCTCCTTTGAGATTATCTACCATGTGATACAAGAGATAACAATTCTATTTATGCATGCGTATCCATCCAAAATTCCTTGAACCCTCTTTTCATTGTCAATACCTTTGCCCATTTTGTTATGGAATTGCCCATCTAAAAGATACCAAAATAGACCTGGTCAACAAGTCAAAAATGAGTATTGAGTATTGCTGGCCATTTGTTAAATATCTTGTTGAAGGGGCTTATGTTGACTTTTGTAAATAACAACAGTGGATTGGGTTTTGTAGGATGAATGTACACCGTTCATCTTTTCCTTTTTGTTTTTAAATGTTTTTATGAACAAGGAAAGGAGCAATAACCACACAAACATCAAAATTATCGCTAAATTCTTTTTCCCTGTTTACCACAAGCCTCTAATTTTTTTTACTTAAATATGTTTAAAACGCAGTAGATGAGTAGGATAAAGCAAGCGTTTGTTTCAAAAACCTGGCTGTAATGATGATGATCTTCACTTTATCAATAAAATAAATATATAAATCACAACTGCATAAAATGAATGCTTTACATCACTGCATAAATTAAAATAACAAACCCAAACTGTAAGAACATCAAAGAGATAAAATGAAAATGGAGCTTTATTAAGTGATTATTTATTTACTTATTTTATATATTGAAAGTGAAAAACTCAAAAAGGCAATTGGGTTATGATGTGTACACGACGATCCTTCGTGAACTTTCTCCTTGAAATCTTAACCAGCAGTGTTTACTAAACAAGTAAACATTTTCCCATTTTTACGAAACTAAAAGTGTGTAGGAGGGCAGACAGGACAGAGGTCAATGTCAATGCCCTTCTAGAATGTTAGTAATGTTACATTGGGCAAACAATGATCTCTTTGTGAGTATAAGTATATAAGGTACACAAAATAAGGTAAACACGATCTAATTACATGTAAACTATTTCCTTTTTTCCCAACTAAAGGTATTTCGGCAACGCATCGCAAAAAGGCATAGGCATAGCAAACATGAGTCTTTGTCCTTTTTTTTGCTGTAGTGCTGCTCCAGAATTGTAGCAACTGGACACTCGTAATAGTCGTAATAATAATAATCATGATTAAGTCAAAACGAGACATGGTTTCGCTCGATAATTCCTATCTGTATTCTCATCTCGCCATAAAGAACCTAATTATTAACGCACTGGCCCAGTCTTGTCAATAATGTTAATAATAATAAAGATAAAAAGGGATATTATTAATTATGATCCGTATGAGTTCTCAATATTGAACTGTTTTCCTACATGCATTACTGCCGACGTGACGACATGCTTGTGACGGTAGAGCTGTTACTACCTAAAACGCTGTTTACGATGATGACCATTTTCTAGGACAGCAGTCACAATGTACATAAAACATTAAATGGAAATGATTATGATTAAGAGTGATCAGTGATGAAGCAAGGTTAATATGGTAAAAATCCCTGCGAAGGATTTTTTTTATAATATTTATGCCCGTGTGTAATAATAATTATAATGACTATCGACTGCTGGCCACCTCTCGCCTTATGCCAGGTCTGGTCAGCAACCACCAACATCACACATCGAACATGTCATGCACACTTGTATATATGTACCATGCACATATATATAATTACCTAAATAAACTTATTTGATGGTGGTCTGTGAGTACAAACTGAAAGCAACTTGTTCTTGTCTACGACACTCACTCAAAAGTCAGTAGTTAGTGTGTTGAAATGAAAAATGCAATATGTATATAAAAAGCATATAATATGATCAAGTGCAAAGGGAAAAATCACGTCAGTTAGTTGGGTTGAGTGATGATGGAATAACGACAACGAAAGTTTGTTCTTGAAAAATAAAGAAAGAAGCAGTTTTTTATTTAGCATATTCCATTTTTTAAATGTTTTACAAAAAAATAAATGAAAACAAGCAATCTTTCGCTGTGACTTGTCTCTTTCGTGCTTGCGTGCGTACAATATTAAGTGTGATCATCATCATCGTTCTACGTAAATTTTCTCGTGGTAGTCATGAACTATTATACAACAAAGCTGGAAATATACTATTAAGTAATACAGTAATTTTCAAAGTTTGATAAGAATCGCCCTCGTTTTTATGTTTCTCTTTTTACCTTTTGCAGCTTATATTACTGTAAACAAGTTTTTCTCGAACTTTTTTTGAGTGACTGGATTAACAAATAGTTTCGATATACAAAAACACGCACAATAACTTTTCAATGGTGGTGTTAGCAAAGGAAATTAGTTACACAATAGGAGACCCATGTCTATGCAACACACGACAAAAGTTTATAAAAGCAAAAGCGACAACTGCATAGAGTGTAGTACTAAAATTACTCAACTCTACCTATCCATTTTTATTATTACATATTTATTTTGTGCCGAAATTCTTGAAGATTTTTTTAAACTTTCAACAAGCTACCTAAAACTGCTAATCTCGACTTATATTGGAACGAGCTAAGCACATCGTCATCTTCACTTTATCCACATTTTATACTTGTCAATCTTGTCATCATCTTCAAGGAACGCGGTGTCTCTGTTCTCGCCTTTGTCACTATCCCAGCCACAATCCAAAAGGAAATGTAAGGCTCCGCTTTGACTTAAATTTCTAATTTATAAAGCTTGAAAATATCTTTTGAATTACTCCAGGAGAAAATATTTGTTTTTAAGTTGAGCTGAGTTGAGGATATTAAAAAATGAGCATTGCATTTTTCGCCATTGTTGTCTTAAAAAAACAAAGAGGTAATCTTTTTCTAAGGTGCATATTTCAAGTAGAAAATAGTTTGATGTATACAGATAAAATTGTAGAAATGAAACTGTTTATGCACATATACCAACTATCAAATATGCATGCTGTGTACTTACATTTACATGTGTAAGTAGTATTCACATAGGTGCATGATTGGGGAATCCCAGAATCTTTTGGGATGTGGATTTGATAGAATCATACATGGTACACATGACAAACAGCAAGAGTACATTTTTTTATGCTTATACGTAACTGTTTGCTGAAAATGCAAATCTTGTGCCATGTCGTGCAAATAAAGTGGGTGATTATAGGTCAGGTATTCTCCTTCTCCACCTTGCACCTTGCCTGCGATCATCATCGACGAGAGTAAATTGAATTATTGCAAAAAACAAAAAAGAATCTATGTCACCTACGAAAAAATGTTTTTAGATTTTGATTTTGATACTATGATGGTCAACTTTAATTGTTTTGATTTAACTTCTGGCAAAAAGTCGTAACCAAAACAACAAAAGCAATCTGGCATTTTCTAGCGGTCCCTACACACTGCACTGCAGCAAAAAGGCTGTGTAACAGGTACCTATTGTGCGTATTTACTCTTTTTCAATCCATTTCAATATAGAGGAGTAGCAAGACGAAAATTTTGGTCTTTTGCCAATTATTTTATCGTTTTTTAAACATTTAAAATAGGATTTCTCACCACTGACGTACGGATTTGACCATCCGTGTTTTTTCACAATATCAATTTAACTCGAACGGACATACATATTGGCAATCGTCATCACGATAATTTTACACATTTGTGTTAAAAAATGTGTCACAAATAAAAAAATGCTCTTACGTGGAAAATAACAGTTATCATTTTATTTGTCATCATCATTGAGTACACACGTAGTATTTAATGTACTAACATGAATATTTACATGTATGTGGTGACATTTTTTTGTATGAGATAATGATGATGTTTTTGTGATCTTCAAAAAAATATATGCAACTTTCGCAAATCTGCATTTTTCTAGAATTAAGTGGAGTAGTCGAAGGTATGTGGTAGCAAGATGATCTTGTCGAGAGAAAAAAATGAAAAACAAACTCTTAAATAAATGTGCAATGAGATATGTCCATTTAACCACAGGCATCAAAAAGATCAAACACAGGAGCACAGCAAAAGCAATTAGGTACTTAACCGTAACGTAACTCATTACAAATGAAGTATAAAAAGTACTCATAATTATTGCTGTCGTCACAAAAGCAGTAGAACTTTATACTACCGTTCGTTCGCTAATTGAAAGACAATGGAAAGTTGATGGTTATTTTAATGGTAAGCGAAGAAACCCTGATATTGATCATGAAATGAATCAATACTAAATAATAAACAATATACTCCCATTCCACGTTGTATATCTAACTAAAATTACGTATACAGAGGTGACCAATGCAATGCCTATCTTTCAAGTGCCAAGTGCATTCATACATTCCATCGATTGAAGCACCTATGCGATGTTATGTTATCATCTTTTTTGATGTCCGAATGAGCCAACATAGTTTTCGCACTTCATGATTTTATCGACTCAAACTGAACTTTAATTATAAAAGTCTCCATGTAATATGGTATGCCGTATGTACATATGCTCATTATATAACTTACCTATCATAACTTAGCTTTTCTATGTGTATGCAGTATGCACAATAATTTCAATAAAAATGCATAAATTTAAGTAAGCTCATGTCATCATCATCTGTCTAGCCATTTGCAATTAGGAAGAGACGCACTACGATTAACAGTCAACTAGCTGGCTGATTTTTTGGTGCTGATCACAGGAATCTGAACAAAAAAATCAGCCAGTAAAGTAAATCATGAATGAGTCCTAAGTATCCTCCCGGTCACACGCACGTACACACAACAATTTAACTAACTCGGTTGGATTAAATAGCAACAAAACGTTGTAATTACTTTGAAAAGACGTAAATTTCATTGAGTACTTATGTATTATTGGTGGTGATGGTGATGATGCGATTGTAAATTGTAGCATTATTAGTGCAAGAGTGCACTGCGCAAACAAGGTAGTAAAAATAGAAGGAGCAGCTGCAGCCCGAGTTAATGCAGTCTTAATGACGAAAAGAAAAATCTGTGCACAACGCAAAATCTTTTATTTACATTTTTAGTTAAATATTTCTTTGAACGTTTTGTTATTTTGAAAAATACAGTAGAAAAACAAGGAGCTGTAAGCAACATGTCTTTTATTGCCCCAAACTTGGTTGACAGGTGAAGAAGATGCGCAAAGAGAGTATTGCGCACGTTTTTCCTTATCATTAGAACTATCTTAGAAAATGTATTCGATTTTCAGAATTATAACATGGTTTGTGCTTTAAAAGATGATTTATTGAACAGCTTCTTCTATTACAGCCGTTGTTCTGTAATCCATTGCAAAACCATCATCGTCAGCATATATTCCGCAATAGGAAATTATTGATGTAGTTTTGTTTTACAAGAAAGTGTCAAATACACTCAATATACAATATATGCAAAAATCGTTCTAATTTTTTGGCCATAATATTGTGATATAAAGATATATCAGGAAAAAAAGAGAAAGGTTTTTATGTTTTTGAGAGTACCCAACAACGACAGTTTAATGGCAATATTCTTTAGACAACGTTTTTTATGAATGGGTGAATTTTAAGCATGTATTTATCTCAACGTTTTAGCCGAGATATCTTCAGAGATAATACGATAATATATTACCATCGTATTATCTCTCATTTCAAACGAACCGAAATGATGATGAGTGTCACTTTTTTTATTGTAATCTGAAAAGTGAGCAAAAAAATGTTTGTTTTCCTTTCCTCAAGGTTTTCCATTGTAAAATTAAGTTGTACACACGCTCATTTACATGAGGCAATTTCGGATTGCAAGTGAGATGCTGGTAGTGATTTTAATTGTGACGCACATCCTTGGTTATGGTTTCCAGCTGCATTGCATTTGACAAAAAAAACAAAGGAGTACACACACAAGCGACATTTTTTGTGCCTACCTAAATGAATGTGCGAAAAGAATGTGAAACTGATTACTGATTACAATAAAAATATGCACTTCCGAATTTATCAAACCTGCAATAAAGAAAGATACACACACGTCACAGGAAACAATCAATATTTTTTTTAAATAAATGTAGCAGACTTACAAATTGAGGGATTATAAGGCTTTCCGACATGTTTGTCGAATGCTGTAGAGATGGAGAAAAACGATAGCACTCAAAAGTTAAGCTGCTACTTGACCTCTCCCATAGATGAGGAAATTGAATGACCTGAAAATTATCAGGCCAGAAGAGGGCCACATTAAAATATTTTAATCTGGTTAACTTCAGTTTTAAATTAGTCAGTCTTGATGTACTGGAGCCATTATAAAACTTAGGATACAAACACAAATAATGAGATTTGCAATTGTGTTATTTTTGGTAATAGTCATAAGGAAGCAGATTTTTATTTTGCTTGACAACGACAGATGGACAGACAAACTGCGGCACAGTTCTTTCATGCCAAAAGTCACAATTTCCGACGTCAATTTTAAAATTATGATTATTGCTGCAACATAATTGCTATAAACTACATATGCATGCACATATTCCCCATAATCATGTACTCAGCAAAATTAGAGTCTTTTGTCTAGTTCACTGAATGAACTATGCACTCAACGTCATCAATGCACTTGTACATGTGCCTACATTCACTGTTCCAAACGATTTCTTTTATTTTATTTAACAAGATTAAAAGCAAAAACAACAAAGTCGTTTAAAATATGAAATGTCATGTAAAATAATAATTTAATGATTTTTCTCTTCAATTTCTTTCTATTTTTACAGAGTCCTGAATTTCTTCTTTGATCTTTTCCTCTTGAGAAAGCGGATGACATATTTTAACATCAAAAAGGGCGTTTTAGCAACACATTATTATTTTTCTTCATAAATCTTCTCGGAAAACTATTTAAAAAGTTGCAAGTCATCGTCCATTTATCATCATCATCAAAAAAAATTACTGGATACGCGTTATTTTACGACACACTGCCTAAAAGGAGACCAGTCACAGACCAATACATCAATTGCAGTAAAATACAGCAACTCTAAAGCTTCATAAGCGTATTCATAATTGCTGCCAATGCTGAAACCAAGAAAGAGTTACCTTGAAGACAGCGACGAGTTGAAAGCCTCCGACATGTCAATGTCCTCCTCCATCATCACTTGCAAATCGCTGGAGTTTGATGTAAGATTTTTTCTCTTTTCTTTCTCTGTCGTCACTTGTATTTATATCGTATAGGTACCGCAGGTTTTTAAGCTATTATTATGTAAGCTCCGTTACTCAGCAAAGTGGCACCACTATTTTTTTAATGAAAATAACTATTAAATGAAAAGATAATAAATATGTAACTATTATAATCAGCAAGTTATGCAGCTGCTGCTGCTTCCAAGTAAAATAACAACTATTCTAAGTATTTAAAGTAAGCACTCTTCCCCAACATTTTATTCTGTTTTTTTGGTGTTTTTTCATTAAAAACAACATGTCAATCACACGTGGGAGCAAAAAAGGAACGTAAATTAATTTAGTGTTCCTCTTTTTTCCTTCTCAATATAGTTATGTCAAGTCAGCACATGGTCAGTTTAAGAAAAACGATTAAAACTATTCAAATAAAAAGACTCGAAAATGACCCTCAGCTTATCAAAATCTTTAGCAGACCATTCATAATTTAAAAATCGCAATATATTTTATTAAGTATTTTTTTAAGTAATTTACATACATGTGTTTTCTATTGAGTGTGTATGAACTGGAGACACACAGACATCACATCATCTTATTTTTGATTGATGGATTGATTGACACATAAAGATAGTAAATGATGATTATTAGCTTTCTTTTTATTTATTTTTAAATAACTTTAAATTCATTTTTTATTTCATACGATTTAAATCAGCGTTGTAACGGTAGTCTGCTTGGTTCGCCCATGAGTGTCGTAACAACACTTCACTACGTCGTCAAACTACATGGTATTCAATAAAATACACAAATCTACAAAGTTACTTGTTGTGAGGGTGTCTGATGATCTTGGCGTTGAGTGGAAGGTGAAAACATACGCATTGTGTCACCTTCGATAATTGATTCATGGTGGTAGGTTTTAGTGATACAAGCTCATAATATGCATACATAAATATGTTGACGTATGAGAATGACCATTTTCATGGAACAGTCGAGAGAAGTATAATTTTCCATGTAAATCAAACAAAGATTCAAAGAAAGTAGCGTAGTTGGTGTCGGCACCAATTTCCTTTCAATGTGGTTTGATTTCGAGTGATTTTGTAATTGAGATCGCGGGCACACGCGCATTCCACTATTTATTCATGCGGCTTTTACTTGCAAAGTAACACCACACCATATCAGGTTAAAAGTACTACATTTGTTGACAGAAGCATACAACAGGAAAAGATACATTGGCTAGTATTCAGTATTCATACATTGGCTAAACCGATTATTTTAATAGTCACTCAGTGGAATATAATTTTCCCATTTAAGAAGGGATTTCGTAACAAGATATTATCGTTTTTTGGCGAGAATAAAAGTCTGGTTCAAACCAAAAAGACGCACACACCGGATGTTTTATTGAAATACCTTTGCTGGTGCTATTTGATACTGGATTGATCAAAAAAATTCATGACTGCATAATAACATTATATATTGTACTACATACTACCAATCACCCACATCACAATCATTATCTATCACAGCCACCTGAAAAACCAAAAAAAAAACATTTTGTCTTTACGTAGACTAAATTTTCCGAGTATTTTTCCAGATTAACTTTGATGTAACCCCCAAAAAATACTTGGAGAATTTTCAAGGAAAAATTTGATAAGTTCTACCTTATTTTTTGCATTTACTGTAACATTTTTTTGTACTTTGGGTTCTCTTTTGAGTTTCGTCTGATTAGCGTATTTGTTATGCTGTTAGTGAGATGAATTCCTTTTGACCAATACAGCCGCAGCAAACTGGTATGTTTAGGTAATCACCAGCAATAGCATCAATAATGCAGGATGAGATAATACTTTTTTGTTAAATCAGGCTACCCATTACCCACATCTTTAAAAAGATAATCAAGGAGATGTTGGTGTGACATAATGTGGAAATTTTTTAACCCATTTTCAAGCGATGATTGATGAGAGCATATTAATAATAAAAAATCATTTCTCTGACCATCATCACCACCGGTGGACGTGCCAATATCAAATCTCGTCTACGTTTTCCTCGTGGGGATAGTTAGGTAGTTAGTTCCATTCAATCTTTTCTCTTTTTCCACACAATTTACGATTTTACATGTAGACTGGCAAGTATGCAGAATTTTTAAGCTCTTTGGGTGATATTTCTTTTGAAATGCGAATTAAGATAGCTTGTATGTATGTATGTCTTTTTTGCGAGTTATGCAAGATATCAGTAAAAATAGACGTTTAATAATAACGTTTGACTTGTCTGCCTGACTTTAACTTGATAATTTAGAAATTTCAGGATTTACTCAAACAATGATTTCGGCTGAATGTTTTTCTTGGCTATTTGGAATGACGTTTATTGCACAACTTTTTTGATTAATATTGATGCAAACATTTTCTGTTAGACATAGTTTCGTTGTTCAGCTATTTACTCATTTCGTTTTAAAGTAACGACTTAATATTTAGTGACATATAAAGATACAATTTAATTAAAGGGCAGATTTATCTCAAAAATAATTAGCGGGACAAACCACGTCATCATATAATCATATCAAAATAAATGCAGACTATGATTCCTGGGTAAAAAGAGCAAACTTGACCATGCAAAAAGCATGCACTTATAATTTACAAAAGTGATCCCAATAACATTAAATTATACACTCATTGATTGCCCAGAAATGGAGTAGGTATTTGCCAATTCATCATTTTTATTTTATGCCCAATGAAATTTAACCCCGAGAAAAAGAGTAGTTTACATAAAGTTCATCTCCCTTAATTAATTCAAGTTTACGATAATGAGTTTGATTGCAACAAAATGTGTTATCGAAATTATCGACGGTGGTGACAAATGTAAAGTTGTTGCACTCTATTTATCTTACTTCATCCCATCAGCATCCGCTCACGCCATACCTATCCAAGTCTAACGTCTTAAAACCTTGAACAAAAATCGAACACTAATAAAGATTCAAGACAATATGCATGTAGCCAGTTTTTGTTCTTTATTTACCAACGAACGAGATAAGCATCGGTTTCATGATTATTTTTGCAAAAAAATATAGTTGTAGTAAACTAGGTAGTTGTCGCTGCGAAAAGTTCAAGTTATTTCATAAAACTTAGAATTCCAATAATGACGTCTCTCAATTAAACATTCGATTCAAGCAACAATTTGGAAACTTTTTTTAACGGAAAATAGAAATTTATAATGCCATAAGTAAAAATGTAAGTAAGGCTTGTTTTGTGTAGCAAGTTGTAGTCAAAACAATAACCCATTAAGTAAGTGTAAT
>JAQFZG010003344.1:0-13874 GCA_034695465.1 Entomobrya nicoleti | reverse complement strand
AGACAGACAGACAGACAGACAGACAGGATTCCAATCGCATTAACTACCGAGCTACGCAAATCGGTAGTTAATAAATTTACTGCCCTTCGTATCGTATTAACACAGTTCTATTCGTATTAAATCTTCTGCATATTATTCTAAATCCCAACAATACATGCAAGAGAAGCAGAACAGAGGAAGTGCTGAATGTGAAACAGCAATCATGACGAATGCATACAAATCAAGGATGAAAATCATAATTTTTTTGTCCTGCAATTTGAAAAAACGTGTGCTTTTACCTAAGCGTTCATGGCTGTATCATTTTATTCTCCTTGTCTATTTCGATACAACTATTTTTTTTTCTTATATCTTACAGATCTTGTCAACGAACATACAACTTAAACAAAGAAAACATGTTACTTGTGTCTATTAAGTCTTCTTTACACTTTGCATACTTTGTGTCTAGTCTTGAGTAAGTACTAAATAATTGATGTCTTTGCCCTTTTTAAAATGTCGTCTCCTGAATGAGCAAAAGTATATTTGCTAAGAGAGAGCTCAAAAGATAAGCCGTCATAAACCAAACTGAGCCAGCTTCAGCCACTTTTATAATCCAGCTTTGCAAACAAGCGTTTCATTCATTGACGTAGTGCTTTGAGCTTTTACAATTTACAGTGCCATAATTTTCTTTGTCTAAGAACATTCTAGAGACGAAGAACAAAATGGAGGGAGAAAATAAGCAAGCATAACAGAAGTATAATAGTACATATCCTGAAATCCCTATGCTATATGCACAAAAAATGGACTTACATGGACATACATGGTGAATAACAAGTAAAATTCAGGTCACAGGTGGATTTAGATACAATGAACTCTCCAACCTGCAATGTTCTCAACTTGGCAAGGATTAAGACAAAGAATGATAAACCCAACCGTGTATCCATAAACTGTATGGAAACTGTGAATTACAAATGTATGCACCTTTGAATATTTAATGCATCATTTCACACTGCTCATATTTTTGCGATTATTTTGATTACTAAAGTTCATTTATTGAAACAAAACAATAAAAGTCATCGTATATAACAAATTAACTATTATGAGAATCAATATTCAGTCCGTATACTTTCAATTGATGAGAATTAAAAAAACTATAAATATCCATATAAAATTAATACACATAAATACCACAATATTTAATAAGAGATTACTGATTTACTGATGATGGGATCACTTTATCCTGCAAAGTCTTCGGACGCGGTGGCACATTTCCTAGTTGAAACAAATAAATAGAATATTATTAAGTATCGTTGTTGTAATATGATGTGCTATAAAGTATGGTATTTGATCTGCTTACGTCACGTGAAGTTTTAATTTCTGGTTCTGGTTGTAGCTTTTTCCACAAATGCAAGTAAACTTTCTTCCTTCGTGAATTGTCTTCTTGTGATTTTTTAATGCATTCTCGCTCAAGTAAGTTTTATCACACAAATCGCAATTAAACGTTGCTCGGGCAGATTGGAAATGCATTAGGCGATGTGTTATCATGTTCCGTCTGTTAGCAAACCGCTTGCCACACTGATCACATGTAACGCTATCGGAGGAATTTTCTAGTGGCACTGGTGTGTCCCCTGTAACCAATATGGCGTTGCGTCGTGAGCTGTTTCTCTGCATGCCCTGGGCTTGAGGCGTCACTCCTTCCTGTAGCCGTGTCATTCCATCCCGCAAGCCAGCAATTTCTTGTTCCATAGCCACGATTTTACTACTGGTCGCCTGTGCATTCAAAATTCATTTAAAACGCATAATTTTTTAAATATTACTTGATAAAAAATAGTGCACCACTAATTTACACCAACCCGCATTGCTAGTATCATTTCAGTATTCTTCGCCTCCAGTTCGCATTTCAAAAGTTGAATTTGATGCTCATTAGCTGCATGCTGATTCTTTAAAAACTCCAACTGCTCAGTTATGCTGTCCAAATTAGAAGTCACAGTGTCGTCCTGATTGTCATCAGCTGCTTCTGGTTCACTTTCTCTGGTACGGTTCTCTCGTGCATGGATAATTCGGTCACGAATTGCATTGATTTTAATGCGCATCTCTTTTAAAGTAGCTGCTGGAATCACTATTGGACTATGGCCACATTCACAGGTGATAATTTCTTTCCGGAAGTCTTCAAACTCCAAAAAATAGTCAGAGAGGAACGAGTTGCATGCTGTGGCCAAAACTATTTTTTTATCCCCACTGAAATTTATTCCTTGATGGAAGGTTGACCTTGCGACCATTATCAAATCGCCTGCCTGTTGTTTAACTAGAGTAAAACCAATGCGGTGCTTACGCAAGAAGGTCGGATCAAGGAACAACTATAAAAATATAATAAAAACAAGAATTAGATAACCTGCAAAGCGTTACACGCTATATTAATACTTTTTATAGTATTTAGCACGAACATCTTTGTGATTTGTGTCACACCGACGTTTGGAAAGCAGCTTCCGCAGTCTCAGTTTGTCAGCCTTGCCAATTATCATCCACAATTTACAATTTCCGAACAACACGAAGTTGCAAGCGTTGGCCTAATAGCGAATAAATCTAATTAGTCATACTGCTAAATTATAATAAATTAGACATATTTTATACCCGCCTCATAGTCATCTAAATGTAATGCGAAGACACTGAAAAGTAACAAAAGTTGGCTCTTATTATCACCAATTATTCGCTATTATTGAATAAAAAATTAATATTTCTACTATGACTTACGCTCCATCAAGCGCAATATACATGTAAGAGCCTTGAGAGAATCCAGGATAGCTTTCTGTGAGCACTTCTTTGATTGGCGAACTTAGATCTTCAATATTTAATTTGAAGGATCCTTCTCCTTCCACCGGAAGCGATGTCTCCAGTCCTGGATAATAAACTACTAGTCGTTCATTAGTTTTCAGCCTTCTCAATCGCGTGATTACATGCTCGAAGAATTTTACTGGATCATCGAATCTAAAAAAAAACCACAATAATACTAGTCAATTCAAACAAATCAAATTAGTTAAATTTCAACCATCACAAATAAACTCACTTATCCGCAAAAACTTCTTCCTTGACCCGATCAGCGAACTCCTCGATCGTAGTGTCACTGGAGTCGGATTTTATGGAGACTTTATACACTCCATCCCGCAATTTCCTAAACGATTGAATGGCTATGCTTAGCTGACCTCCATTTATTTCGTCACCAGATTTTGAGGCCAGCAGTTTCTTGATCGTGGGGTTGTCTCCTGTTGGAGGCTTATAATCCATCAGTCGAAACAACTTGAATCCACGCGAGCTCCATTTCTCCACACTGTCATTAGCCAGCTTGAGTAGCTTTGCAGCGTCCGTCTTTTCAACCTTTTGAAACTTTCTATTTATTTCATTTGGCAAAAACTTGAAATCTTCCCCAAACAACACTGACTTTTGTCTATTTTTTCGCCCCATTCTAACTCCAAGTACTTTAGCAGCAGCAAGTTATTTTTTAAAATAAAAAACTGATTTTTAAAACTGCTCGACTTTATAACACAATTATTATTACTAACAGTGGAAGCCAGATATGTATTGTCTTTGCTTGGTAAATACAACGAACCTCTCTATAATCTCTATCATAGCTGCATGCACGAAGCATTTTCTTAATTTTACATAATTATTCACTTATCCATATGCATACTTGCTTTTTCCTTCGTCTCGCTGGATCCCTGTATGACCAGACACTCAAATACTGTGAATCTCTTGTACAATACTTCTGGCTAACTTAACGCGTACATTTTTTGCCCTGGATATAACTTGTATGGAAATCAAACTACTACCTTCCAACTATTATATTTGGGTGTAAATGTAAATGATTGAAAATGAGACTACCCATGCCAGCTTGTACTAAAGTCCCTGCATCCATTTTCTCATTGCGTCTGATTGTGTTTATGCTTTTTCTACTGCGATTACCTTCAGTTATTACCAAAGCTCTAACTGCATACAGAATAACCGTTGTGTACGGTTTGCCGCGGGTAAGTGGATAATGAATGCATACGAGCAAGTGCGTCTCTACACCTTTGATAATTAAAATTCATAAACCATTAGAGGATTCATATCATTACTCATATGTATTGACATATTGTCATAGATAACCTTAAAAATATTTATGTATCCCAAAAAATAGAAAATAAATCGAGCACAAGAAATATTTTATATACCAATTTAGCCATGTAGTAAATGTTATTTGACAACTAAATAATAATTACGTATGTTTTAATGAGATGCACCATAGTTGAGTTTTAGCTAATTAATTTGTCCGCTCAGATCCTCAAAGATTAATACCTATAGACACAGTCCCACAATTTCACATTGGCCGATGCGATTGCCTTTGATTATTAAATGCATCCCCATGTAATTCGAAAATAATCTCGCCCTAAAGTGACACATGACTTTCAGGTGACCATTGTCGATTTGGAAGTATTTGTACTATTTGCAGGATAGACATGCTTTTAAAGTTAAACACAATTTATTCATCCATTTTTCAGAACACTTTTTAAAAAAATTACTTGATATTAATGCGTAGTCAAACAGATGAAAATTGCCGGAAACATGATACAGAAGAAGAAAATTATTTGTGATACATTTAACAATTTCATTTTCCATTGCTCCCTGATTTCAAAGTACGGGATAATGGATTTCACAGTTTGTTCTATAATTTTGTACAATTTCATAGGTTGGCATCTGAAGGCGTGCGAATGTGGTTTGAGTGGTTACATATTATGGAACTTATTATTGTTGTTACCTCTGTGCTAGCTGTGCCATTTTCACTATTATTTACACTTGGAATTCATATTTTAGTACGATATTTTTATATTGGTTGCAGTAACTTATGTCCACACATATATGTACTGGATTAATTAATAGTAATCAGAATTTATAATGATAATTGTACTAATAGAAGTGGTTAACAAGATTTATCAGTCAATTCGATACATAATTAAATAGGCATCATTCATGAGTTACTGGGACAAGTAACATTCCACGTTTCGTGCGCGCCGGATGATCCAACCCGGGATGCTCCCTGTGACAATAAAAAAAAATTTCAATGAGGTAGGAATCAATCAATCAATCATTTTCAATCATTGTGAGGCTAGTACAAAAAAAAATACTTACTTGTTGCAATGTAGAATCATCGGGTATCTGTATGAGAACGTTTTCTCGCAATATGGACAACTCAATGTATTTCCTACATGGACGGCTATAAAATGTCTCTTAACGTCAGACTTCTGGAGAAACACTTTCCCACATTTGGAGCACGGGTATTCCTTTGGATTTAAATATGTGTTGATGTGACGCGTGAGGTGGACTGCTTGCTTGAATACCTTTCCACATTTGCAGGATTTCTTTTTACCAACAAACCCACATTTGGAATCTTTTCCTGTACAAATTTACAATAAAGCCAGATTAGAATACTTTAAGTGAGGATTTAAAAAAATGATATCAAAAAACTTCAAACAAACATACCTCCAGATATTTGCATGGTGTTGCTTTCTTTGATCAGTTTGTTGGTTTGTTTTTCATGTCGTGGTGTCGTCGTGGGGTTTGGAGATTGAAGGATGACATCCGCTAGTGGGGGTGGCTCGGATCGAAGAGGTGTTGTGGACGAACCCTGATTATTATCGATAGTCTGGGTCTGATCTACTAACATGGTTTCTTCCAAATCTGCAAAACAAAATTGCAACATTTCAAAAATTACATAAATTGATTATCATTAAAATTATGATTGCGGGTATTTGATTAACTTCAGACTTACCGAATTCAGTTACGCTGACATTATCATTTTCCTCCAGCGCGCCAGTGATGAGCTTAGCTTCTTCATCTTCAGAGCCATGTGTGAGTAATCGCCTCATGGGTCGTCCTGTGGATCGTAAATTTCTGATTCCTACGTTTGCCTTGGGCGTAGGGATGATGTTGATTAGTGAAGCTACCTGCTCTTGACCATTGTCTTTGTTGTGGGATCTGCTATCTACAAATAAGTGTGTACAAATAAGTCAATTAAACAGTTCATTAGTAATAATTTAACTTCCTAATTCAACTTCAATAGTTATATATTTCAAAGATGTTTACATTTTAAAAGTCCATAAATGTCAAGACTTGGAGGACGCAACATAAACTTTGGTCGGATGAACATATCATTATCACTGGTTAATTGGGGCGAAACAAGAATCCCACCGTCAGCTGAATCCTTCATCATTATGAAGAATGACTAATCGTCAATAGAAAGTTCCGGTTGGTTAGCTAAAAAATTAGAAGAAGTATTTGTTAATTAATTACATCTGTTGAATGCAATGAAGAATAACCAAAAAATTAATTTGCTATACACATATAAGCCCCCCTTATAATTTATGTTCACTTTTTACCTGATGATACTTTGTATTTCACTTATGAACGAAAATTAATATTAACAGAATAATTGTTAACTGATTGTCAAACATTAAAAAAACATGGGTTAAGTGTTTAAAAAAATAAAATAATGTAACAATTTAGTTATGTTCCAGTGTTGACGTGGTCCAAGAAATAAAATAACAAATCTGTTTTTTCTCGCACCACACACCACAGCACGACTACATATACATGGACGGAATGCACTGGTATTTCACTAGCATAAAGGTAGTAGCAGATGCATTCGCTGATAGAATTTAATCTTCTGCATAAATGAACATTTAGTAAGTTTTTTTTGTATATATCCCAAAAATTAAAAGTACCTACTGTCTAGTGTGTGTCAACTCATTTCTTCCTTCAATATATGCATATCAATCGTCTTCAGACAAAGAATGAGTGTTGTGGAAGGAAGGAAATATGTGTTGCGAGTTAGCTGAATTTAAATATCTTCAAACATTTCTAATATACATAGCCAAAAGCACTAGCGATAGATAAAGGCAAAATGCCTTATGATAACTTTTTGTTGATACATGTTATATATTTTATTTTTTTTAATGCTGTTAATGAAATGGTTTTATGAATTCATGGGATTACAACCGATTGCATTTTTACAAGTACATGTACATGTACTTTAATTACCTCATATTAGCAGCATCCAACTCCTCCTGCAACCAAAATTTTCAACTACCAACTAATACACTAATTTTATGGATAACCTATTTTTGACTAATGAAAGGTGTATGGTTGCGTGTGATAAACACGGGTAATGGATGCCAACTTGTATTGTTGCTTTCACTGCTCATTTCCGAACTAATTAATGAATAATTTTAAGGATTAATTTATGCAGATGGAGTAAAGACACGAACTAGTAATATTTTTAAAAAAAACAATAATTCATATATCTGTATCTCTGTTACTAATTTATTGTAGAGATAAAAGTTATCCTGCAAATACATGTTGATTTGGTTGACTTGACATGGTTAATTAACAATCAAAACTAAGCTTTAAGACTTTAAGCTTAAGCTTTTTTTAGACTAAGCTTTAAGTAAAAATATGTATAGTATTGTTTCAATCTATAGCCGGGAAGACAAGAGACCCACGTCGTCTTTTCTCTGGTTTGGGTAATCCTGGATGGTCACTGTAAAAATGCGCTAAGGATTAGCAGGAAAAACAAGTGATATGGAAATAGCAGGCAAAGACGGATTTCATCGGTACTGCCTCCAGCCATTCCAAGAACTCATCCGATTGCATTATAAAATCCTACTTGTGGAAGTACACGTAAGCCATTAAACATGGGGAAAAGCTTGATTTGTTCGCCCAAATTTTCATCATAATCACTGAATTTAAGAGATCCTCTCGGTTTTCGCCAAAAAATGTCCCGTATTTTTTTCCTGCATTTCTCTTTCATGGTGCATGAATCTCTTCTCAATGTACTTCATTGTCAGGAAATCATTTTTTGTGTATGACAATTTATTTGAACTGACCTTATGTTATGCTAAGCATTTCATATCATGGCCTGCCATTTTAGTAAAACAAAATGAACAATGATGGTAAAGAGACTAGTCATTGATAAGATGCATATTTCAAATTGAAGAGGATCGTGTTTTTTAATCAATTTTTTAAATCAATGTATTTGCAGGATAGGCAGCTGGATCTGGTTCAATGATGGCGTCACGAGTTTATGGGATAATCTTATCATTTTTAGTGCTACAAGAAGTGATTGGCTCGTGTGTTCTTCACCTCTTTCATTTCCTCAAATCATTATAGCCTTTCGGTATGACAAACTAGATATGTTCTTTTTTTATGAAAACGCAGGCACACCACCTTTTTATGGAAATAATGAGTTATGCCTTAGTAGTAGTAGTAGTAGTAGTAGTTGTAGTAGTAGAAGTAACAGTAACACCCATTTAAGTAATTAGAAATCAAACACTAGTCAAGTTCCATGAGCCATTTATTTATTTAAGTAGAAAAGAATTTTTATTTTATTTTCCTGCATGAATATTTCCTGTCATAATAACGGCAATCATGTGCATTATATAAATTGATTTCCTGTGACACCAGCCAACCAGTTAATTAGATCATCACTTGGGCATACCGTGTCCAGAATTTTTTCAATAAGTGGGATGGCTGTCTTTAGTTTATTTGGGTGACCACCAGTTCTCTCTCCGAATACCTTGTTAAAATACCAATTGTGTTTATCGGCCAAGTCTCGTTTGACTTGAATTTTTGTTGCTCTTTTAATGTGATTGGCTTGGATTGGATGTAGAGGTTTTACAAGAGTATATAATGGGACAATGTCTTCAAACTTGATAATTTTCGGATCTTTCTTAACATCACTGAAAAACGTACGAATTGGCTGTTCTCTATCTCGGAATGGGATTGTGGAGTCCATTGTGTCTTTATAGTTACCGTTTTTTAGTCTTCTGCCCATAGCATGGTTAATCAGCTCATAGAATTCTTGAGGGTCCTTTGGGTTGAAATCGTCGTCAACTGGTGCATGACGTGAACACGTATGAATTGTCATCCGAATAGCGTAATTAAACATACCCTCACCACCAAAACAAGAGCGTTTTTGAACCCCGAGTCCATATTTTAAGAGGAAATTTCTGTAAGTCGTATGATTCCAGGCAAAGGGGAGCTCTTCAACATCCAGCTGAAATTGTGGTGATAGTGTGAAACCATCTGTAGCTTCCAAGCAAAATACTTCAGATTTAAAGTATGCAAACTGTAAAAAGTCAAACAACAAAAAGCCAAGTTTAGTCAAAGAGAAAAACTACAACTTGATAATTTCCCTGAATTTTTAAAAATTTAATCCGTTATTTATTTGTAGATGCGAACTTACAATATGCCATCCATATTTCTGCCACATGTCATCAGGGGTTTCCAACGGGTGAAATGCATCCATGAAACCCGGAAATTTTTTCTCTACACTATAAATAACCCAGCCAGGTGCATAAGACTCGTCTCTCACACAAAACTGACCAATAATGTCCCTCTGTAATAGTCAAACATATCCAAATTTTAAAATCGAGTTTAATTTAATTACATATGCATGCAACATCACAAAGCTTTGGTGAGTAGTTTACCTTTTCAGTTCCACTCGGGATTAACTCGTAACCGTTCGGAATCATCATTCCTTTGTACAAACTTGATTTATTATTTACACTACAATCGAGCTCTACTATTTTGCCGTAAAGTTTTTTCGTCTGGTTAACTAAATTGGGTATAAAGGGATTCACACCATGTCCGATAGCCAGGGTCGGTAAATAACTGTTGTATCTGCATTCGCTTAAGGTATCAAGCGGAGACACTGACGGTGACTGGTCAGCTTCCTCTCTTTTGATACATCCTTCCGTTTGAGGGAAGCCTAGATCGGCAGGGTTTTTAGTTCCCAGGAAATAAGGCCGACCACTGTCAATCAGAAACAATCAGTTTAGTTTCAAGCAAATTCAAACTTTTACACTAACAACTTTACTCTGTAATGCGTAATTAGGCTGTTTTTAAAGTTCTTACTATTTCGGTGTTCCAATTAGACTCCTAAAAGGTGGCTGTTGTCCCGACGCAACGCCAACTGAAGCAACCAGAATCCAAAACAAGTACATTTTAGCTTTATGAAATTCGTAACTGTTCCACAGAATGCTTTGAGTGAAGTGATGAAGGCTTATAAAAGAGTCGGCTCTTTTATAAGCCTTCATTTCTGTTGTAAAATACAGAACATGGACATGAATTTGAGATGCGAGTTTAGTTGTTTTCAATTACAAGGTACTTTAACGTAGGCATGTGTTTATCGGAAATTTTAGGACTGCATCATATATCCATCCCATTATTATCACCATTTTACCTTTTACATTGGTCCAATTTTAAGTTTTAAAGTATTTATTACCTTATTTGCTGGCGTCTGTACTCTTAGGACAAAACATAATTTCCATAATTCCCATATTTCCTTGCCCTTTCCTATAATTAGACAAATTCCAGGTAAAAAATGCTTAAAACAAAATGCTACCTTAATCCCTTATATATGTATGTTGTATGTAATGTCAATATATATGTATGTTATGTTTATACGTTTTATTTCTTTGTGTACTGTGAACACCAGAGCATCCACCGATAAAATGGATTTTGTTCACAACATAAAAAATACTCAGCTCACTTTGTTTAACACACAGTAGGAAAGGACTCCAATTCAAATGCAATTTTTCTATAGGTATTATTGGTCTTTTTAGGATACTGGACCCATCCCGCAATATCCATTTAAGGTATTACGTTTTGTTTGCATGGATGACACTGCCTTTTCCACCTTGAAATGGAATTATTAAAGTTGAACCACCTGGTCTGTCTGGTTGTCTGGTTTTTGGCCACGATGCATGTCGACCATATTAGACAAACTTCTAATGTATACAATTACTTATATAAATCAAACATTTCCCTCAGTATTTTGATGTTAAGCTAAAAAGTAGCCATTTATATTTAAAATCAGAACATTTTTTCCTTTTTATATGGTCATATATGGGAAACAATAAGCATTCAACTCCCCTTGGCTAGAGAATAGATTCAATGCAAGCATGCATCGTTAAAAGTTAAATCTAACTCAGCTCAACTTTATCGGGTAGTAGAAGCAAGCATTTTGATGCAAAGGAAGAGTGCGGCCAACACAAAGGCTTAATCTTTCATGCGAAGCTACATTTATGGAGAATGGAAAAAGGAAGGGCCAAATCCTTGATGAACATAAATACGTAAATATTTTAAAACTTGTACCTTTTTTGCTCATGTCATATAAGAGGAAAATTATGTTAAACCATTGTTCAAGCTAAAGCATCATTTAACAGTATGGAAACAAATTTAAAATTTTGTGTATGCCATTACCATTACCATAAAATAATAAGGAATAGAATTGTGAAGCAGGCAAAAATTGAATGATGTTGTTGCCTTGTTGAAAAGGTACCGATGCTTATTATATGTAGCCTTTTTTGACGACTCCAAAGTGCATGAACGCCAAAAATATATAAAACTGTTGCATTAAAAAAGTGTCCAACTAAAAACATTTTTCTCATTAATTCTTTATAGAATGAAGTAAAAAATGGGGTTGTCGTTGTATACGAAATAACATTGCCTTTAACCAAAGAATTAGTCAAATTGCATGACAAATATTATGACCTACTCATGATTACGTTTCATATTAAGTTGTAAGATTCTCGAATAACTCATCTTATCCTGCAATCAAAAAAGAAAATGACACGATATCTATTTCAAAGCTTAACCATGCAGCACATTGTCTTTTCCAACCGTTATAAATTTAGCCATGCGGAATATTTTAATATGACTCCCTTTCGTTCCTCATTAACAAACACAAGCTTTAATATTTTCTTTCCAGATATTTTATTTGGAACTCGTTCCTTCTGCTCGGACTCATCATAATGCATTCAGAACAACTGGTAAATTTCTAAAAATCTTACGAACTAATTAACTCAGTACATCCAAAGAATCAAAATAAGTTTACAAACATAAATCACTGAAACGAGATGCACAAAAATCCCTTTACATGCTTCCTAGTTTTTAATACAGAAACTTTAAAATAGAGGATAGCTCATCCTATGACAATGTTTTTAATTTCCAGAAAAAAACAAGAGAACTATAATAGAAAATTAAATAAGCTTCTTCGAGTTTAGCGTTTGGTATTCTATGTAGGTGTACATAAATGTATCGCTAAAATTTGTTCGCAGGCAGAAAACAGCCACCGTGTGCAATATTTGTGGAATAAGAGAATTCTTACTTTTTTAGGTTGACTGCTTCATTTCATCATCATCATCTGCATGTGGCACCCTCATCCATTCTCGTCCTCATTGTGCACAAGTCGTCGTTCGAGTTCCAGCACAACAAACAAACCGAAGACCTAATATGTTCTCCTTTTTTCATTTTATCTTTATCGAAAGGGTTAATTTTAGATTGATCATCTTGATCATCATCGTATAGCTCGTCTTGTCTTTTCCACAATTGTTTACAAATTTCAATTACATGAATAACAACAAGACTGCATTAAAATTTGCTTTTAAACTATGCAGCCTGGAAAGTATGCATAGTTATTTTAAAAGTTTTCATGCGTTTTGTAATTACATCATTTATATATATATTATAGACATAGTCACATCCATGCACCAAATATCAAACTAAATTTAACGTGTCCGTAATCACAATTATCCATGACTGATCACGAGCATTCACAAGAGAAAGAAAATCTGATTTTGTTTGAGGTGCTGGTGCGGATGAATAAATGAATAGAGGAATGTGGATGGATGCTGTTGCTGTGGTGGTGTGTTCAAGATCAGCATGTGCAATGAAGATATATAGCAAGTAAAGCACCTACAATACCCGAAATCCTATTGTGTGCGTGAAAGACAAGAGAGAGAGAGAGAGAGAGAGAGCCTTCGTGATACATCCGCATTGTTCTTCTGTTAATATTTAAATGCATGATAAATTACGTACAAGTGTTGCGTTTCTGCTACGAGAGTGCGAATGAGGAAGAGTATTCATCCATCAATCAATCCAAAATAAGTTTTGCTCAAACTCGAGAAAACTACAATGAGTTTGTCATGTCATATATAATGATTGTTGGAACCTGAAGAGGTGAAGTAAACACGAGCCAATCACTAATTGTAGCACTAAATATGATTAGATTATCACATAAACTCGTGAGGCCATCGTTAAACTAGATCGAGCTGCCTATCCTGCAAAATCATGGATAAATTATATTAGCTTTTAAAATGAAAAACAGAGGTAGTGGCGATCTTTAAGTGAATTATTCTATCAGGTTATTTATCATCCAGATCATGATTTCAGATTATGAACGCAGTTTAAAATTTAATCTTGTTTTAAATGTATAGAAATAACTTTTGAGATCAGCCAATCCATTCATTAAATATCATCGCAATTATAACTGAGAAATAATTCCATTTCAGTGTGTGTTATGTATAATATAATATTTTGTCGTTCCAGTGCCTATACTACGTTTGGCATTGTTGAACAGCTACAGAAGCAACTTCAGGTTGAAACAGAAATAAGTACACTAAATAATGATTTAAGGCATTACAAGAATTGTTGTAGGCATGATAGTCAAAATTCGAAGTAAGTTTTAGTATTTTTCTCTGGAGAACTAGCTTTGGAGGTGAGTTTTGGAAAATAAAATTTGTAGGATATTTTTGACCGGGTTTTATAGCTTGATTTTTAAAACTCATTATGTCATATCAAAAACCAGTCAAAAATACGATTTCTTTACAATATAAGGTTAGAAAAGTGTTTTAAGGCCTTACATCCTGCACCACCCACTACACGAACAGCAACAAAAAAATTGGGATCTCCGTGTATGTAAAATGCTACTACCGACAGAAGAAATTCCATCCAAAAAAAACTTTTCAATTTTATTTTTTAAACTAAATGTAGAACATTAAAATTAAAATATTCTAACAAGTTTAGAA
>JAQFZG010003343.1:0-13874 GCA_034695465.1 Entomobrya nicoleti | reverse complement strand
ATAAGTGTTTACATGCAAGCCATAAAATAGTTAGTCCATAATCCTCTTATGTTTCACGAACATTGAATCTACTATGCGAAACAACATTAGATCCCAACAGCCATCGAACTAATGCGCATTTGGTTAAAAATGCGACTTTTTACGTTATCAGGCAGCATAAAGATAATAAACTGTCTTATCAAACCACAGCTCTGCACTTCACAACTGACATTAAATTATTTTACTCAAAATAGTAAGCGATACTTTTGGGTAAGCCAGTATCTTGTCTGAACCGAAACAAATCAAATCGAGATCGATCAATTAAAAAAATAAAGTAACATGTAAAGTGACTGAAATTATCCACACGTATGGAATTTATTTGTTCGTATCTGTTTATTGAAGTGGACCAGTTCGTATTTTTTGGATAATTGGTAAATAATAAATATGTTTTTAAAATAGTTATGCAAAACATAGCAATTTATTTAACAACGTATAACTATCTGGTGTTTGATAATTGCTTAGCACCCGAATTATTAGTCATTTTAAGAATGAACTAATTAAAGACGTTTCGTGCAAATTTTCAATTTTTATTACCCAGTTAGAAAATTTGCTAAAAAGAACATTTTTAACAATTTGGTTCATTTTAGTATCAGGTTACTGAAATATGTTTTCCTATTTGAAAACCACTCTAAAGTTTTTTTGCCTCTATTTTTATAACAGGTGATAGAAACTTGTGACCATAAAACCAACGAATTTTATAGCAACCTTTAAAAAAGTTGACGTATAGCTAACTGCCTTACAGCATTTTGCACTGAAGAAGAGAAAAATTTGTAAGTCGTATGTTGTCATAATCCATAATGAAAAACGTTTTCATGCACATTTAAATCAATGTAGACGATAGAATGAGATACCAAGCGATTTATTTTCGCAATTTATAAGCTTGATAATGTTTTTAATTTGTGTTGCTTTTAGAAGTCAGATGTTGCTGGGATCTCCGGTTTTACGAAATATTGCTACAAGGTAATGTTTTTGTCATGTTTTATATTATGTTATATCCACGTTTGCCTAAGCTTCGTGTATTCATGCTTAATAGTTACTACTGATACCGTCTTTACAATATCAAGCTCTTCCAGAAAGAAAAACATATTTGTTGATACATACATGCATCACACACCAGATAAGGTCTACGTGGTTAGGTTCTCAGGAACAAGATAACTACGCAGATAAATTAACAAGTACGTCAGAGTGCAGAGAGTATTTGGTTTGGTAATACGTCCATGAGTAGTAGAAAATTAAAAAAATGATATTAAAACCCCACGCAAAATAAAATATATAAAATAAATGCCAATGTTATAGTTAGGTTGTTACCTTCAAAAATTTACTGCAGTAAAATTTTCTCGTCTTGATTTTGTATTGCTGCAATAAATCATATTACATTGTTCATCTATTAATAAACTAAGCATTGAAGTGAGCTGCTTTTGCATTCAAATACATATAAATTTATCTATCTTATCATTTGGCTTGTCAACACTAGCAGATAAAATGATGGAAATTTGAATGGCTTAGTTAGTATAAACGATGCACATTAAAATACGGCTCACTAACTGGCACACAACTAATCCTAAAACAGATATACAAATCCAAACAAGCATAACCAATGTATATCGTTCTACGTACTAAAAACCGTTCAATAGAAAATATTTAGCCAACGAAAGTATAAAAATCCCTAACTTGTTTAACATAAATATTTAAAACAATCGTTAACGTTAATAATTTGAATAATTATATTCCGGATATTTAAAATTCACATAAGAAGTAATTAGGCAAAATAAAGAATGTTTGGTGATAAAATGCATCACGTCATTGGATAACGTAATAGCTGTTCATGGGTACATAAAAACGTTTAGTAGCAGATCACTCATATTCACCAACATTGAAATGTGTAAAAACATGTACATATTTAAGCACATACACCACGCAGTTTATATTGTAATAGTTTGTTATCATTTATGCCACGTATTTGTTATCTGTTTACACTAAAGAGTAAAGAATCATACGATATTTAAACTCGATACTACTAATAATTAGTGTCATTCCATACATGTAAAAGAGAGTATATTAACCGTTAAACCTTGCTATATTTTATGTTATTGTCGCTGAGAACTGTCCAGTCACATGTACTGCATTAGGCGTTATCATTTACCGCAAATAATGAAGTTATCAGCGCTGAAATGTTTGTTTTTCATTCATCTGGTTGATTATAAAATCGAGCACCTTGTCATTTGTAATTACATAAAAAGTAAATAAGCTTGATTTTGTAAGGTGACTTGTTTATATAAATTACACGCAGAATAAACATTTATTCTTTTCAATTTCCATATATTGCTTACATCTTTGCAATTTCAAAAGCTTTCAGATTTTATTTTTAAATTTTGTTACATTATTGTTTGAAATAGGAACAAAAACTGAGACAAGCGGATAGGTTTGTCATAAAACATGGAGAAAGACGAGATAGAAAAAATAACAGCTTCATTGGATAAACTAATTGAACAAGTTGACTGCAATATCATGTTAGTATCTTTTCTCAAGGCTAAAAAGGCAATTGGAGTTGCGGAAGAGTGTCAACTGGTGGGTAAGACATTGAAATAAAAAGAAACACGGTTAAAAATGGTTTATTTTAACCACACTATGCCTTTCAATTTTTATAGAACACATATGCAAACACTTTAGAGCGTTCAAATGAACTTCTAAAAATCATGTTTAAAAAGAAAAACGGGTACAACCTTTTGGTCGAAGGTTTGAGAAGGACAAGACAGACTGGAGCTCTGAAAACTTTACAGGAATCTACAGACCTTGAACCTACCCACTCTGAAGTTGTTGGAGTTTCAATAAGTCAGTTTTCTCAAATGCAAATAGCAGAAACATCAAATGATTCTGCCACAACACCCTTTAAACAGATCCCCTTCCAGACAAAAGAGGCAGTAGAACTTTTCACGGGTCGCCGTAATGAACTAGACGTTTTGCTGGAAAGCCTGTTGCCAGATGGAGGTACTGCTTCAATCATTGGAATTGGGGGTATTGGTAAAACCGAACTGGCAAAAATGCTTCTTCAGACGCTGGACGGCGAAGAAGCATATGAAAATATTTTCAAACAAATCGTTTGGATAAATTGCGAGTCAACTTTTACTGCTACTACTGATTTCACCACCATAGCAAAAGATTATCTACATGTGCCAATTTTTGGCGTCTCGAGCCAAAACAGAGAGATATCGTCCATTTTAAATGACGTATACGACAAGCTTCAGCAATCAAAGTCCCTGGTAGTCTTAGACAATGTTGAGACTAGAGAAATTTTACAAATGTGTATGCCCAAAACATCTTCTAAAAGACGAAAATTATCAATTTTGATAACGTCACAGAACTCAGCTTTAAAAATTGGGACACACATTTCATTGGGTAGTCTTGAGCTCCACGAAGCAATCGATTTTCTTAAGAAAGGTTTAGGGATTTCTGTTTCAGTATCTGAATCGTTTGAAAGTGGTATTTCTGAGCTAGTTTTAAGACTCGAAATGTTTCCATTGGCAATAAGTCAAGCTATTGGATACATAAAGGAGAAAATGGAAATGCACCCAAAGTATAAGCTACAAGACTACCTTGGTGACTTAGACCGCATTCCCCAACGCATTCTTGATGGTGATTTTTTCATTGATGTATCTTCACAAGGTAAAACGACTTATAAAACCTTAGTCCTAGCTCTCATAAAAATAGAAGCTTGCCAACCTTTTGGCTCGCTTGCTACAAAAATTCTTTCAAAAGTAGCGTTCATGGCACCTGACAACATTCCATCGAGTTTGTTTTTGGAATTAGTCGAAAATGACACTGACGCAGTAGAGGGTGCGTTGGTTTTAATTAGACGATTTTCCATTATAAAATACATGCCAGTTGAAAAGATTAGTGAAGTATATTTTAGCATACACAGACTAGTTCAAGATGTGCTAAGAATACGCATTGCTCAACAAAACAAAACTGAAAGCAGCATACATTCGATAATGACGACGTTTTCTCTGAATCTTCAGCGTGATTTAATAAATCACGCTTTGGAGACATGGAGACATGCAACAAAGATACATTCTCTTGTTGCAGAATTTTCAACTTTTCCACTGAATTTCGTGGACAAAATGTTTGATTTTGGTCAAATATCAGACGCAGTTGACTTTGCCACTTCATCATTGATTGTATTTAAAAAACAGTTGTGTACTGAAAAGCATGCCAAAGCCATATTCTGGCTTCAAACTTTAAAAGGCTATTATTTAGGTTTACTAGGAAAATTTAGCGATTCGCTTGAATTTCTTGAAACCACTTTAAACGAAGCTAAACAATACTTGCATAAGAATGATTTTGTAATTCTTAAGCTACGTTACTATATCGCATTCGTATGTTTAGATTATGGACAAAATGAAAAAGCAGCATTGATTTGTGATGAGCTGTACAAAGATTTTAAATTAGGCAATATTGCATCTTTGAGAATTATTTATGAAATCGGATGTCTACAAAGAGATCTTAGAAGATTTGAAAATGCACTCGAAACCGCAAATTATATTTTAGAAAATTTGCATCTCATCTTAGAAAAGACGGATAGAGAAATATTTGAACACGATACTACAGGACTTTTGGCATCCATCCATGGTCGAATGGAGAACTACTCTGAAAGTATCAATTTATATGGTGGGATATTACAAACCCAATTCATCAAACGAAAAGTCAAGGGCTTAAATTATGATATTTGGAAAATATTTCATGGTATGGGAACTTGCCAATTCTTGGCAGGGCGTTTTGAAGAAGCACATGACTCATATCAAAAAGCCTTGAATGAATTGAGTGAGCGAAATGAAAAAGATTGTATTTGGATTTTGGCGATTAAATGCAACATGTCATCATTAATTCTAGAACTCAACATGGTTGACGAAGCATTACCTTTCTGTATAGAAGTCCATGAACAGATTAAAAAAGTCGTAGGTAAAAACCATATTTTAGCTTTAGAATCGCTGGCAAATATAGGAATGGCTTATTCAAAAATAGGTCGCCATGAAGACGCTGTTTCCATATTAACAAAACTGGTCAAACGTCACATTTATACGACGCAATGTAGCGATGCGACAAGATTTGTAATGTCTAACCTAGTCCATTCGCTCGAAGAAATAGAAAATTTTGAAAGAGCAATTGCAATATTAAACGATTTAAGACTTAAATGTTTGGAATATCCAAACGATAAATTTCATATCTTAGAGCAAGTTGAAACCACCCTAAAGCGTTTGAAAGTGAAAGCAAAATATGTCGACAAATAACATTTTACAACTTTTATCCTAATTATTTAGTTTTTATTTAATTTAAATTTATAATAAGATTTATGTTCAAAAACGAATGTAATGTATTTAAATATAGTTTTAAAATTATGAAATGCGGCTTTCAGCAATATTACATATGAATTTGCTAGGGTATAGTATTGAATACTTGTATTTTATATCTATTTTTATTATAATTATTAGAGCTTACCTCAAATAATTGGCGAACGACACAGTAATTTGAAAAACGTTAAAAGGCAAATAATAAATTTATAATAATAATATTTTACCATTTCATATATCTCCAGCAAAAAAGTAGATTTTACACGTAACACATCAATTTACAAAATGTGACAAAAATCACAAGTTAACTTTGTACCCAATTTGGCATAATATGCTTACAATCCTATTGTCGGGAATGGGTTGATTTCGAAATATGACATGACATTAAATCTCAAGCGAATGCGTGGAAACAAAAACTCTTATGAATCAGTAATATTATAATATGTTCATTTCACAGGACAAATAGTTAATTATAATTACAGCAAAGAACTGAAATGATAATATCTTATGTGCTCTTTGAGGCTAAAAATATAATTGGGACAAAAAAGTAGAGTGGATGATAATTTTTTGTTGCATCAAACATGATAGTTGCGTACTATTCTATCATAGGCTTTCTGAGCTTTTTAGTTAATATATATTTTATTATTTCTTGAATTGCTTTTAACCGGTGATAAGTGTGAAAACTTATCATGTACAAACCTTGACAGTTTAAATTACGATGCATTATAGCTACAACTTCACCTACAAGTTTAGTTGGGAACGTATTTCAAAATTTCCAAAAATATGCAGAGTGCGCTGCGCAAAGCTCAATGAAATATTAATACACTACATTATTAAATAAAGCACAAACGAATTTGTAAATATCATTTAGATTTTAATTTATTATTAGCCTTTAGCCATTTCTCTCTTCGGTAAATAGCCAAAAATAAAAGAGTGAATGCAGACTGCTCTTTTTTTGTACATCCGCAATTCTCCGTAATCGCTTTCAATACAAAAACTCCCATTTACAAACTTTGGTCTTCTTTATATTTTCTGTTCAGCACAACGACAAAACTTATCAGTATAAATGAATGAGAAATGGATTTGTTTTTTACGCTGTTAGCCCGTATAACTCAATTATTACTATTTTTACCACAAGACGAGCTTTTTTCAATTTGTTAGGTTCAATTGCAAGCAGGCGCGGCGGATCCGGGGGGGGCGGGTGGTTTTTTTCTCCCACCCAGGGTTGAGACCTGGGGGGGAAATCCCCCCCTGGATTTTTAGGAAAAAAGGGGAAAAATCACAAAGTTTAGATGGAGATGCACAAACATGCTATTATGCCTATGCCTAAATGCATATGCAATGTCAATTCCATATCCTATCACGTGTCTGGTTCCTCAATAAATCAGACTTATTCAGAGTTAAAAGTTTATAAATTTAGAAAATCAATTTATCTTCAATAATAAAAACGTGGATAAAACTTATTCAAATCGTTTGAAGCATATACTCCAGAGACTGCATTTATGTTCTCACATTTGACACGAACTGTAGACAAGAGCAATCAACTATATTACTTCGAATGTAGCAAACAATCATTATCATTACTTTAATAGAGCTACCTCTCAAGCTAATTTAAGACCCTAATGTCATGGTTTAAAAAATTGTGTCGTTATCCCGGTCACTCAATTTGGCTGACAAAAAAACCTTGATTGAGCAAGATTGACCTTGACAAACGTTTAATATATGCTAAACATTTTAAGCAATAATTTATTAAGATGGTAAGTTAACATACGGATGGAATTGTTTTATAGTCAAGTTAGTTATTAACTCAAATTTAACCTGCTGGTTTGACTCAACGGGCTAGTTATTAACTACCCAACGTTTCAACTACGATTAAAAACTTTTTGGCTTCTGGTTTACGAACATTAGAAAACTAGAGTACAACACTTACTTGAACCTCAAGATGTACATTTGTCATTTACGCCCACTTTCGATATCAAATGATTTCATATTCGTCACGTTTAAACGTTTCCAAGTACTATAAACTCATAAATTTTGCTAAGAGTCTAGTTTCAGTGAAGAATATATGAGTCGAAACATCTAAATTTCTGAGCAAATGCATTCTTTTAAAAAGAAATAAGCACGATTAGCAAAACAGTTTAAATACCCGGCCAGAAAAAGCGTGCGAAAAATTGGCCACAAAATAAATTCATACGATTAGCAAAAGAGTTTTTTAACCAGATCAAAAAAATATTCTCATAAACAAGGTGTCCCCCCAGGGTAAAAATCGATCCGCTGCCGCTGACTGCAAGCCAATCTAACCAGTCTGACAGTTTCTTCCACATAACCTAACCCTTTTCCTGTGTGCCAAATGAAAGGATGTATGTTAACGGAAATGAATCATGATTATCTCAAAGCAGATATATCCCATCCGCAATTTCCATTTTTCGAACTTGTCAATCATGTCTTGTAGTCAAGATATCGCACACTCTCGACAAAGTTACTTTTAATGGATCATTTTGAGTAAGCTGTTCAAACATCTTACAACTTTTGAGAACACTTTAAATTTTAAACACACATATTTTGAGCAAGTTGATCTACTGAATTGTGAACAGAAAATCGATTAAGAGACAACAAGTTGTCATCTAGTGAAAAATTTAGCGCTTGAAATGGCAGCATCATTGCCAACTTTCAATTTATTTTGTCTGCTGAGCAGTTTGGTAGTTTTGGGAACTGATGGAGTGAACATCCAACTTTATGAACATCCCAATATTACGGGTAAGTTATACAGTATCAGAATTTACCATTGTTTTGAGAGAGCTTGAGTAAGTTTCTGTAAAATCTAAAATATTATAAAATAGGGTTGATTTGGGCACTTAATTCGACTGAAAAGTGCCACAAAATTGCCGAAGTGAACCAGCGTTCCATCCGAACGGATACATGTTTTATGGCCTACGATGATCCAGATTGTGAATCAAATTGGAGCAAGAAGTTTATGCCTGGAGAAATAATACTATCAAACCGCGGGTAAGTTCATGTAAAGATTGGTTTAACAGCACAGTAAAGCTAGTGTTATGTATGTACCATGCTCTTGTTACACTTTCACAGATGGATTGTATCGGTTAGTATTTGTAACGAAGAGGAAGGTGGTAATCAGCTGAATGTTGACATCACCAACTTCTATCGTGATCCTTTAGATCCTCCTACAGCGCTTGAAAGCTACAAAAACGTATGCTCATGTGTCAACGTTCCCCAATATGTCCAAAATATGGATAGATGGTCTATTGACAACCACCATAATGACTTGTTGGCATATTACGAGCCTGACTGTTCAGTGAATAAATGGAATTTCGAGTTTATAGCAGCCGGGCATAATAGTGATTCTAGAGAGATGTACCATCATAAGAAAACTGACCGGGTAACCAACACAACGTATAAAATCTAGTCGTTTGGGCCAGATCCAAACTCCACCTACTTTCAAACTAGCTGCAGTTCATCCAACGTCACAACAAAAAGCCCAAAAATTGAAGAGAGTACAACGGAAAGTGTATTGGAAATAGAAGCTGATCTTAATAATAAGCGGTTTCAATTTATGGCCAACCAAATTGCTGAACTGCAGACGCAAGTTGACCAATTGAAAGAACACCTCGAAAGTCTCATGAAACAACATTTCGATAAACTATCTGAAAGAAGTACAGAAGTACGACAGGAATGTACCCAGAACATGAAGATTCTTTCTGACAAAGTACAGAAACTCGAATCAAATTTAGAGAGTAAGATGAAAACTCAAAACCAAGAGTTTTTGGAGGTTATTGCTAGACTACGAGCCTTTTTGCACGGAAAACTTTAGCTTGATTTATTTTTTAAAAATCATTATGGCATTACTTATGGTTATGGTACTTCAACTTAATAAACTTTCTGTTTGATAATTGATACTAACTTCTCAACAATATAAATTAATAAATTAATCTAACCTCTCTCACATAAATTATAAACCGTTCTTTATAAACTGTAATACATTTAAAAAATATTTAACTGCAAACTAACGCATTTTCTTTAAATTCAATTATATTATTAACTTTCGCTTCTTCTATACATCCTTAATATCATATTAGGCGAAGTGATAAAAAGTTATGAAACTCATTTAAATTATAGTTTGTTTTAAATGTCTTTTCTTCTTTCTATCTTTTAAAGATATTCCCTAAACCCACTTCTCTCAATCCATCAAAGTCAGACCAAATGTTGTAGTACGTCAGACCGCATATCGAAAACATGTCTAATGTCGTGGAAAACGGCCTACTGATGAGCTTTATTAAACGTTCAAATACAAATAAAATTCTACCGCGAAATCAACATAAGTTTTTATGGAAACAATGAGGTTTCTTTATTTTCGAGTGAACTAGTGAACGGGAGCAAAGGTGCAACTTGTACATACACACCGCTTCCTGCTGTACATCCGCAATTCTTCCTAATAATTTCTTAGAGACAAAAAGGAGTGGCTATAAAGTCTGATCTCATTTCATTTTGTGGCCCAACAAAACCAAAAGTCAACCACAACAAAATCTAACTAGTTTTCTCTACACAAGTTTACGAATTCATACAAAAGAATTTACTAAAAAAAATCATTCTGAGTATCGACCACAAGTAGAACAAATCAAGCTGATATAATGAGCAAACAACAGCATTAAACGAAAAGTTATTTGGCATTTGCTTTTGTGCATTTCGAGACAAGTTTGAATTTCGGCTATCGTAACTTTTCCACAATTTATTAATTAAGTTACTATTAATGTCTAACTTTCGGTCAACAATCTTTTTGGTTTATTTGTTCATACGAGTGCAAGGCGGAATTTAGTCATATCGTGTAGTCCATTTAGTCTTACAAACCTCAAACTTTAGTTCATAATAGTCCCGTATAATATACTATATATTTGTAAATGGAAGTATTAAATTTACAAGCTAAAATTAGTCATATTTATTTTAAACCTGACATATTCCACATCCGCAATTTCCATAAATAGATTTTTACGTCGTATTTTCTTGCAATGAAGAAAGAACCCACATTTTCAACAAAATTATTTTTCACGCATTACATTGTTTGAGCTCCAATTAATATTCCGCTTTAGAATTAACTTAAATTGAGAAAATTACGACATTAGGAGTTTTATTTCGTTTTATCGAGAACAAATCGTTATTGCGCAAACATTTCCTGCAAAATGACAGCATTATCGGCAATTTTCTATTTGTGTTATTTGTCGAGTATTCTGGCAATTTCCAGTGGAAATGGAATAAACATTCAGCTTTATAAAAACCACAACTTTACAAGTAAGTCATATTCTACTTTTAATAATGTACCAATTATTTTAAGAAAGTTCACTACTTTAGTGTATGAGAATTTCTTTAAAAACATCCTTTTAACAGGACTAATTTGGGAAAGTAATTCGACAGCAGCGTGCAATAACATTACGCAAGATAAATGGAATTACGTTTACTCCATCATAACGAATGCATGCTTCATTGCCTACCAGCAACCGGATTGTAAAGCGCTTTGGAGCGTCAAGTACATGCCTGGAGAGATAATTTTATCATCAGATCAGTAATTACACTTAAAGATTTGTTTTAAAGGTAGGCTAAACCAAAAGTATTGAAAATCGAATGACCCAATAAATTTTTTATAGACTTGGACGACACGGATGGATTAGATCATTCCACATTTGCAACGAAAAAGAAGGTGGAAGCCAGCTTCACATTGACATCACCAAGTTACATGAGTATAGTTGGCTTGTTCCCGGCGTGTTTGAAAGCTACCGAAACGTATGCTCATGTGTCAACATTCCCCAATATGTGCAAAATATGTTTGAATGGTCCATTAAGAACCACCATAATGACTTGTTGGCATACTATGAACCGGACTGTTCAAAGAATAAATGAGATCCCAAGCTAATAGAAGCCGGACACAATTATGCTTTCACAGATATGCATCGCCATAAGAAATTAGACCTTCTAACCAACACAACATACAAAATCCAGTCGTTAGGACCAAACCCCAACTCCCACTATTTTCATTCTAGCTGCAGGTTGGAAATCCTCACCAATCAAATTGTGAAACTTCAAACACAGTTTGAACTGTCTAGGCAACAACAAGATAATTTTCAAATTGACATCGTCAAACAACAGAAGGACGACTTTAGTAAACTCACGGACAAGATTTCCCAGCTCCAGCAACAATTTCAAAATTTTGCTGCTCAAATTAAATTTGACCTGCATGAGCTGTTTGCTTGATTTATATGAATTTTCTCGTATGCTTGTATGGAAATATATTAATAAAGCACATGCCAGTCTTTCCCTTCATCAATGTCATCATATCTATGAAGGTAAGAAACAATAGGTATCAATTTCCTTCTATTATTATTCTGCTAAGCTTTGGATCAAGAACATATTCGATCGTAGTTGAAACTAAGTGAGCATTATAATCAAATAATCCAAATGTATTTTAACAATGACGTATAAAATTCAAAAAGTAGCCCAACATTTACTCAATTATTTTATGGCACGCGAATATCATGCACATATTATTTGATGAAGATTATATGACAACAATACCACAACGTTTATCGGAAACTAGCCCTGAGTATGTAAACATGTCGGTATTCATTCCTATCTTTGGTGCATCCGAAATTTTGCGTTATCACTTTCATTGAACTTTTACTTTTACACTTAAAAATTGAAAACCTACAAAATAATCCTTGATCATATGGATTTATTTTTACATAGCTTTAAACAGCCAGGCGGAATTTAGTTATTTCATTTTGTTTAACCAGTCAAATCATATAAAATGTATTCCTTATTGTCTTCTTATCAAAAACTATTTCCTCTGAATTTAAGTAAATATTTCTCAAAAATATCTCGTACTTCCGCTTTATACTTCACATATCCAGGATGTCCACTGTTACCACCTTCTGTTCTGTCATATACACTGTTTAAAGTTGATTTTAGCTAAGCAGTTCAGTAACACTTCAGTTGTCAAAGCTAAACAAACTTTAGTAAATTGAAAAACGTAACTGTGAACTTAATCTGTATTGAGTGTGACTACCCGTTTTTGTGTAAAAACTGAACCCAGCAAAATGACTACACGATTACTGATTTTCAATCCATTATATCTGCTCATTATGCTGCTTATTTCGGGAGCCTATGGAGTAGACATACAACTTTTATAAACAACACAATATTACTGGTTAATCAAACTCTGTTTTAATAAAACTGCTCATAAAATTTATAAAATTCGGCAAATGAAATGTTTCTAAATATGATGTTTTTCAATAAAATTATATCTGCAAAATAATTCGACTGCAGACTGCCAATTTAATTTTTAATTCAGTCTTTTTAATTAATCTGCTCATGTACAAAACCAACAACCAACCAACCATTCATCACCTCAACAAAAACAAACCATGTCTCCTAATCATCACACATTATTAACCGACAACTTACTTTACATTTCCACTCATAAATCAGTTTTGGTTTCAAAACCCCACTTTATATCAATCAATCAATCAATCAGTATGCATTTCGAAAAAAAATATTAGAAACTTAAAACGTAAATAAAAACATACCTTTACAATATTTACTTTTCTACAAATAATTTTACATCAGATCACATTCCATCTTCCGTAAACCCACCTCCATCAACATCTCTCCTCCTCAACTTGACATCCAAATGCTGCAACATCTTGGAGCTTCACTTAAAGTTTATAATTATTTTATAATTATTTTATATGATGACCGCTGTGATGTTAATGACGAAGATTGTGTGCCTTACCCAGAAAGTCCTTCACCAATTCAAAGTGATGACGACGGCGAAGATATGCAAAAACTCGGTTCCACTATAGTAAAATCAATTAACTCTGCTTACCACCCCAAAAAATTATTTCCCCAAAAAACCGTAATTAAATGTTAGCTACTCGTCCAAACCATGAATTAAATAATAACTCACCCATTAAACAGCAAATTAATTATTAATTTCGTATCCAAACCAATAATGGAATAGTAATTAACCCTTTAATTCGCTTATTAAATATTTTTATCATTGGACAAAGGAAATAAATCAATTACAAAGCATTATTCAAAATTAATTGTTGCCACATTATTTAGTCTGCCGTAAATTTAGTTTAATAAAATATGTGATCGAAGTACTACATGATACATATCATCATACCTATTCAAATCCCCATAAACAAGCATTAAGGATAAGAGCGTAGTGAGCTCCCACTCGGTGTGTAGTGCAGGGACCTTGGGAAAGTTCCAGGTTCATCCAGGCTTTGGTGGCTGTAGCTCTGCGACCTCCTCTACTCTCCCTCGAAGCCTTGGTTTAAAAGCTGGGATGGAGTTGCAACTTTCCCACGGCTTCTGTCCCGTGTTCAGTTTTGTGTGCAGTGAGCGTATACTGCTCCGCTTTATCTTTTTCTCGTTCGCCTGAAGCCACCTCTATGGCAGTGCCATCTGCCCTGTGTTCAC
>JAQFZG010003342.1:0-13877 GCA_034695465.1 Entomobrya nicoleti | reverse complement strand
GTGCCGATGCACTATTTGATAGTTTGGGGGACAGATATTGCAGACAAGTCTCATTACCATATGTATATTATGCCGTGCTCCAACTCTTGGTTTGTACTTTTTGTATAGATTCAGCTTTCAACAAGATTTAAGAAATTCTGATCTGATCATACACATACAATTTTCATCATTTGAGTATCATAAAATTGTAAATCATTAGGAATTTGCCATTTAGACCAGTATTTGATCCAATTCGTATAGATTTTATAGGTTATAATTTTGTAGGCTTGGGGAAAATGGGTAAATGGCGAATTCAATTCATCCATAGGTATCAAGTGTAATGTTATAAATGCGCATACTGCACCACTGACATTAAAACTTTTTCAACAAATCAGTAGGTTTGTCAATTCTGCGAATTCCATACATTAAGATTTGTTATACAAATTTGTTAGGTATGGAGAAATGGACTAGTGTAAAATGGGACAGTAGACAGTAGTAACTTCGCAGTACATTAAAACTGTAAAAATGAAGTCAATAGTTGGCATGATTCTACTGGAAAGATTGTCAACAACGTTTTCGAAGAATCGTTGAGCCATGCCGGTGTGGATGAATATGTTCGTGATGGAATGCTAAAACGGATTTTGGGAATTCTTCGCCGATTGGGCGGTTTTATCACAAGTGGTTTTGGGACATTTTTTGACTTCATACTTGGTTGTTGGTAAGAAAGACAGCTCCTACCATTAATACCACTTATCAATTTAAATATTTTACTGTTGTACAATGTTAACATCATCTGATTTTATTCGTTTTATCAGTCAAAACCAAACTCCTGGAGAAATGGCTGATGCACAGTTTGAGGAACTCTACAAAGATATGAGAGACTTGGAGAAGACATACCGGGATGTTAAAAATACAAAATAAGCTTGGTGAACAAGGCGGCAATATATTTTCTGTCATTATCACTGCCATTATTGCATTCTTCCGGGGGATTATCAATTGGATCAAATGGTTTTTTCAAAAAATCGGCGAGTTTGTGGAAAGCTGCGTTGACTTTGTTACAAATGCTATTCAGTCATTGTTCGAGAAAACCGAAAAGTTGAAGAAGGATACCCGTGAAATAGCCATTCCCGTTTCCGTTCTCACATAATTTTTTTATCAGTTCTGTGTTTCGTGTCCATGCCATGTTAATTTTTATTTTGAAAACTTATGAAGAATGTTTTGAACATATTCATATTTAATAAACTTTAGTACCTAAAAATTATAACCAGCTTATCAAAATTCTTCCGAATTCCATAATATGACTGACTATATATGGTACTGTATACACTTAATAATTGATTTTAAGGCTAACGAACTGCGAACTGCGAACGCAGAAAGGTAAAAATAATTATATGTGTGATTTATCATTATAATCACCATTAGATAATACCTAAGTCATTTCATCTTATTCAAAAACTACATATATTTGTATCAACTCATCATAAATCTTTCTGTTACTCACTTTACTTTAAACTCACACTCAATTATATCAAGTAAAGCAGTAATTTACTACACCTCCGCCCTTTTCATTTGTTACAATTAACCAAGCACCACAAACTATATAATATTACTTACAACAAGCTATGTTTGTATTTCCGCTGTGTATATTATCTTAACTTGGATTTAGCATGGTTTACCACCAACCTATCTTATGGCAGCAGCAATTACACACTTTACTTCAGATATGGTCAATAGCGATGTGTTGATAATTATACAAAGTGACCATACAAAAATAGATGAATGACCAACAAAAAATTTGTTCAAAAATGCACAGTGCAAATTACTTTAATCGTTCAATTTACGTCATAGCATAGCTGGTTGTACATTGTCGATTATTGACACTTACTTTTACGTTTTATCAGATCACCGATCACCAACCACCAGTGAATCAAAGTAATAGCATGAATCTCTAATAAGAGGGTATATGATATAATAACAATACACGTAATACGTGAACATTGTTAAAAAATTACACTTGTTTTACAATTTAATCCTCTGTTCTCTCTGACTCTTCAGAATCCGCACGCGTTTTCATACATGAATGCACAAAGACACGCCACTCTACTCTACACTCAAAAATGTAAAGTGAGTAAACAGTAAACAAAGTAAACGTTTTTTTTTTGCTGTAAAAATGGAAAAAAGCTTTCTCTTTTTTGTTTGCAAAATGCACGCTTACATTGCAAAAAAAATCAGTGCATTTTTTATTGACAGACTCATTCATTTTTTATATGCAACATTGTTTCAGTCTCATCCAAAACATGCAGTTAAGGTATACATGTATTTTGCATGTAATCAAGTAAGTAACAAGATAATCCCTGTTGTTTTACTGCTACTTTGTTTTGTGGTGTATGTGATGCGGTAATAAAATACACAAAAGATCATATCAGGAACTACACATGACATAATGATATAATCACAATAAACGTAAAAAGCATGCATGTAAGTTGCATAATCATGATTTAACACTGTACTACTGCACTGGTCAAGCTTTAACTTAAGCCTGTTAAATGCAAATTGGTGTAAATTTGACAAAAAAACGCTTGTTTGCTTGTTAAACTATTTAATATCATAGGAAGGAAGTTTGTAGGGTTATCATATCAATCTTTCTAATCTACAAGTCAAGTTTAAAAAGTAGTTTTATTGCAACACATATTTTGACACCTAGAGGTGTCAATTAAAGAAACAAAGTATTCACAGTGTAATTTTGTAAAATGCCTTTTTTAGAAAATTGAAATTAATAATAGTCATTACGCATTGCTTCCTTACAGGAAAGCTATTTATAAGTATTTTAAATTGTGCACATGTGTTAAGTTTGGCGTGTAAATGTAAACATCATATTATACGAAGCCTTACATTAAGTATTACATGTTGTCTGGTTGTCTGTTATGTCTTGCCTTTTTGTGTGACAAACACCGCACCAAACCAAATTTAAGCATAGCTGACATAATAGACAAATCTCACCACAACATTAATGACAGTGTAATTTAATCCAATTAATCTATCTTTCCTATGTGCCAGTCTGCTGTCCGTGACATTAAATGCACCTTTTCAAAATATGATCATCATAATAATCTATTTTCAAACTTTAACGTGACATCAACTCGTATATTTACGATTCACGTAATATTTTGGTTTGAAATCACAACCTTGCACACAAACAGCACGTTACACTGTTGACAGGGTGATTCAAATATTCTTCCTTCTTTCTGTGGTGGTAGAACTTTACTTTCATTTTCAATGTTAACTACGTGTTGGTAAAAATATATCGTAAAGTATTAAAGCGTACAAATGTTAATTTATGTTATTTCTTATGTCACTGTAAACTGTAACCCTAACAGTGAACAGCGTGACCGTTAAAGTGAGTTGCTCGAAAAGTCATGATCATGAATAATCGCTGTATTTAATGGAATACATACAGTTCGAATCATTTATGAAAATTAATGAATATAATTACCAGGGTACATATGTAAATGCGTGTTTTGCTTTTAAATTTGATTCGGGTAGAGTGGCAATGACATTGGCATGATTACCTTCTTGATATCTTTATATTAATTTTCTCTCATCGGCAATTGCCTGTCATAAATTCTTTCCTTACTTCTCATAGAATCAGATCTAGTGCAATCACAAACCAATAAGAATGTTTTGGAATTTTTATCGGCGCTTTCAAGACTCATTTCAGTTTATCAAATGTATTAGAACAAAGCTATCAGGATAATATGTCATGTACTTCTATTTCACACTTAAAAAAACATAAAAACTAAATAAAATTATTAAATTGATTTTAAAATCTAAAAACATCAAAAACTTCTAGATTATTCCTGTGAACCACGTACTTCACAGTTAAAAACACAAGTTATTTGAAACTGAAAATTCTTGCAAGAAAAAAATGCAATCTTCATAACTTGCATGTAAAATACCATTGTAATTACTCGCATAATATGTAATACCATCATCATCTCATCATCGTTTTATCGTAATATGTCTGCATGTACGCATTGTTCACTTTCGCTTTTATTTCAAAGATCCTTATCAATGAATATATTTTACCAACCACTATGTATGTATTATGTATGCTCCCTAAACCAAAAAGTCATAAAAATTGAAGCCGAGTTTTAAAGATCATTTTTCAAAAAGGTGCTTGCATCTCAAAATCATCAAAACTCTTGTGAGTTTACCCATAACGCAACTCTGCTCAAAAGCTCACTGACAGACAAAGTGAAAATTTTCTCATTCTCTAAATCGCTTGTTTTTCGATTTTTTTTGAAAAAATTGGTACATAATATGGGCTGATATGAATCTTGGTTGAATTGGCGATTTTTATTTTTGCTGTACATTTTTCATTTCACCCAAAGGAAGCAGATAGAGATGCATGCTAAAATAGTGCCGTTTAATTCAAAAGAGATTTATTGAGCATATCATATCATGCCAAGTGATCGGATGAGATGAGAAATTTTTTGCACTTGTTTCTCATTTAACAAAATGTTATTTATAATATTTATTTGCTGATTATGATATGAGGATGATGACGAAGACCAAATTTTTATTCTTCTTTAGAAATTATCGCTGACCAAATTTGATTCTAAAACATACAGCAAAAAAGTGCGTAAGGCAATAAAAGTGATGTATAATGTGAGCATTATATAGATTTTTAAATAGAAAGTAGTTTAATTTGGCAATCAGTAAAATTTGCACGATTTGAAAAAGATTTTTATAGTCTAGCTATACGGTCAAGGACGACTTAGTTTGAAAGGTGTGAGGATGGTGGAGATATAAAGGTCAAAAGTGAAGAAGAAGGAGGGAACGATGCACGTAGTTCACAAACATTATATTTGATTATCATAATGGTTAATGAGATGCATGCAGTGCAGTGTGCAGATATGCATAAAATTATTTTATAAGATAAATAATTACATGACTTACACGTGTTTAACAAATTTTGATCTCGTTTTAATGTAATGTTAATATTATGGGAATTTTTCATTGCATTTTTTGTTGGCTTAATAGACGAAGTACACAAAGCCTGTGAGATTGACATGACGAAATTATTTTAAATTCAGCAAATTTTTATTCCCGATAGTTGCAATTAAAAAATCGATACTACATATATATTTCTATTTATCACAGATGATAATGGAAAATTTGAAATTGAAAGCATATCTACATGATAAATAACATCTACTTGTAAGCCATTTCTTTGTCTTGTCTCCAGCCCAGCCTCAAGCAATTTGCTCCCAAAAAACGGACAATGGAACTAGGAAGCTTAAGTTTTTTCAAATGATCATTTTATTCGTTTTTTATATAAATTTTACAGATTAAATAACTATGTAGAAAATCTATTTTTAATTTTTACAGGTAATATTTTTAAAACACAAAATACAAACAAAGGAATGTACGAATAAATGACATGGTGTGTAAAAAATTGAGTAGTGTAGCCAAAACAAAAGTGTTATAATTATTTCTGGTTTTATCTTATGGTCAGTTAGTGCTATCAAAGTAAACACTTATAATTAAACAAAAAATATGCATGTAATTGACTTGGATAAGCATGCATGTAGGTGCATTACAATTTACAGATTTGGTTTGGTTTGGTTACAATTAATAAAAACTATCAAGAGGTTCTTAAATCTGTACATGAAGTCCTTTGGAACACGGATGTACTGACAAATATAATTATACAAATTGGCATATTAAAATCATACGATTTGGCGAGTAATTAAAAATTTCTTCCTGGTGAATAATGTAAATTAACTTTAAAATGGAACAGAAGTTCAATTGACAAGGTATATAGAATAAAATCATTTTATTCAAAAAATTGTATTGTATTCCTTATTGCAAATTTATCGACAGATAACCACAACGTCACTGATTCATACATTGGTATGTAGTTTAAGGATAATAGTATATGATTATGATGCATTTCATGTGTGTTTTGTGTATTATACCTACCACCATTCTGCAACAATAACCATTTTAAATCCACTTCACTTTGTTTAATAATGATTTGGTTTGGTTAAGTAAGTTAATACGTTTGGTTTAAAGCAAAAGGAAACGACAATGACGATCATCAATGATTTTGATCATGGTTGGTTTTACACTTTGATGAGCCTATTCATAAAAACAGTGCAGCGATATATGGGCTTTAATACCTATTCATTTTATATGTGAAAAGAACAGAAAGAAGAGTCGCTCAATTTACAAAGAATGTAATGATGAATTCATTTTCCAAATGGGTGCCTATGAAATGCAATGCAACGTAATTCAACATTCAATCCATCCACCCACTCTCCATCAAAATTTTTTTATTCTTTAAATTCTGTTGTGATTGCATTTTAATAACAAGTGTGGCTGTTTTGCTGCAATGGAATTCAAATGAAAAATCAAAATTTTACATTTAAGATGCATCCTTGCATTAAAAAATTATAGCATATATTTTCTTCTTCACTTTCTATTTCATCCAATTCATCATCATCATATATTATAAACAAAGTCAAAGAAAGGCGATGAGAAGGATTATCGTTCGCGTACGCACGCAGTGCAGTACTATTGGTAATTTTTTATCGCACGGCTGCTGTAGAAACAAACAATCGAAATTTAAACATTTAAGAGTTCATTTCAAAGCCAACTTTGATTTCTGAAATTTATAATGCTACAACCTATTCATTTATAATCCATTCTAAAAGTACACAGATGCATTGGAAAATAATTTTGGCAATAAAACAATCACTGAGATTATAATAATCTGTTTTAAAATCTATTATGAAATGGAATACATGTGTCGTTTTGTTCTAAAAGCTGTTTTTTTAAATTTATATCGAAAACTAAATAAGTCGAATCAAAGAAATAATTCAAACAATTTTTATAGAAACTAACAAGCTCGTAAATTATTCAATTGGAGTCAAATAGTCAAGTCACCTGCCTGATTTCAATCAGTCAACCGTGAAAGAAGAATGCTTGAGAATGACACGAGCCATCCCAACTGAACCATTTCAAACAGCTTGCATCTTTGTCATGTCATAATACTGACACATCCGATTCATCTCATTGATTTTCTCTGCTCTGCTTAGCCAAAAATTTAACACAAACTTGTAATTTGCTGTTGGCAATACGTTACGTATGTATAATATTATATATGTAATGGACTGGCTTACTTTTATAAAATCCTTCCTAATATCAGGTACAGTATGAGTATGGAATTTTACATCCGGTTTCTCACGCTAACAGACGCAGATTTTTTTTCAAATTGAGTCCAAATCAAACTGACTCCAAATCATTTTGTTTTTTTCATATCGCTTCCCTTTCCGGTTTATCCCCCTTGCAACTTAAAGCATGAATTTAAGATTTCAATACGTTTTTAAAATTCAGTTGTAAAATAAGACCAATAAATGGTTAGTACCAATAAAGTATTCGTACTCAAAAACTTAATGCTAATTTGTAACGTACAATAAAATTTATTTGTAGGGTCATTCAATATGACTTTATGTGCACCGTTTGCGTGGACATTTTTGGGTACAAATAAGTTCCTTTCTTGTACATTCATGCTGGAAATTCAAACTTTACAATCGATTTTTGTATTAATAAGCGAGCAATTATAAAATGACGCAACATTTTATTTGCTTGGTTAATAGCCAAACCGCCTACTGTATTTTTTCATTTGAACAAAGCAGTCAAAAAATAATTTCTCTCGAAACGGTAAATGACCAAGCGAAAAATGTTCCCAATAGAAGCCAAGTCAATAAACTACAAAAATTATCCAAAAAATCTGCTTCAAACTCATTGACTATAAGATCTATACTTTTCCATATTTTTTTGGTGCTGAAAAATTTCATATTTTGGAAATCGTAATTGAAACTGATTTGCGAAGATTATTATTATAACAAATTAAAACAGAAAAACATCATCAAAAATGTTTTTTATTATTTTTTTTTCCTAAACACCCTAAAAAAGAAAAAAAAATATGCCTAAATATAAATCATTTCACGCATTGCAAAAATTAATAAAATCGTATTTTCAATTTAACAATAAATACATATGGGAATACTATTATTAAGTATTATAGCACAATCACTTTTAATACATTTGTAATTTCTTCTTCGACAGGAAAGTTAATTTTTTTCGCAAAAGAGCAATTACGATTCTAAATAGGTATTATTCTAAAAACGATAATTTTTGGCTATTAATGCATTTTTATTGTAGCAAACTGAAATTAAATGCTCACTTTAACGTGCCAACAATAATAAATTTTTAAACTTAAATAGAAAATCATAACATTCATATACATTATAACTAGAGAGCATATAGCAGAAGGAAGAACGAAGGATATACACTCAAGTGATTTTTAAACCTTTTTAAAACCTATCAACAATAAACTTTTTATTGTTGTCTACTGGCAGTCTTATATGGTTTAAGAGCATACATTGTTGCGTTTAATAAATGTTTTATTTTATTGTTAATTCTCGGTGTCTGCTGGTCACTCACATTTTTAGAAATAAAAACTACAAGCCTGTTACAAGATCATCATTATACCTATTATCATGATGACCAGTAGTGCAGTCAAGTCAAGTCAGGGCTTGGCTATGCATGTACACTTAATGTATGAAAAATAAGTCAGTAGTGTTCTTTCTATGAATGACCCCTTAACAAAATTATTACCCATTTCATTGTTATTGTACTTGTAATTGTATCATAAGAGATGCTCCCACCACTGCCTGCCACAGAACAAGTGTAAAAATACCTAGAGAACATATAACTCTTCGTTAGACAGGTAGATTTACTCATAAAAGTGAGAAGATTTATTCACTGTACTGTAACGCTATAGTTTACTACACGAGGAGATGTTGAAAAAAGAAAATTTGCGTTTTGCTGACTTCGTAGTGTGTATGCAACTTGCACGCCTTCACCACAGTATTAACTTAACTGTAATAAATGCATCTGTAGGAATTCAAATTCAAATTGACTGAATGATCTATTCATAAAGTACAACAAGAAACGTTACTGCATCGCATCATAATAAACAAACATATTAAACTTTTTTTTTGCATTTAATCATCTTGGGTTTAAAAGTTTAACATTATAAAGTGCATTTAAAACAGAAAGTTTGTTTAAATGAAAGGATTGGATTGGATCTCTGATGATGATGAAGCCAACAATGTTAGTTGTATGCATGTCCACGGATAATAATAATCTATGTTTCAAAAAAAATATGTAGATTAATGACATGTGAGGTAAGGCACACAGGTAAGCTAAAAAAAAAGTTTAATTTTAGAATTTTGCAAACAAGGTATGTAATTGTAAAGTCAGTTTACATTGATGGGTACTGCCAAAAAATGGATTAAATATGAAATATTAAATGGTGTACAAATAAAAATCATTTTGCACAAACTGGCTACTGACTTTTTTTGTGCAAAAAATAGTTTTTAAAAAAGGTAGAAAGGAAAGGGAAGCACAAAAGCTAAGCCAAACTAGCATTTATTGGAAAATTATAAGGTGTATTTATTTATATATGTGAGTGTATAGACACATTTGTTAAGATTGTGGATTTGTGCATTGTTGAAAAATTAAAATGTGATAACAGTTTAGATCTTTTGGGGGAAAAAATCAGAAAGGCTAAAAAGCGAGTAAAACTGAAGTTGATCATTTTGAAAGTTGATCAGTACCAGTTGGGGATTTGATGTGAGTGGATATGAAGTGGTTGGTAAAATAGAAGTAGTGGTGATCAGTAACGATTTTGTTTGAAGTAAAATTTTAGTTTGTGAGAAGTCGTGTGGGAACTAAAACCACTGACAATGGGAGCTTAAAAACTTGAGTGGTGAATTATAGTCAAGTCTCAAGTGAGAATATATTTTTTAATAGTCAAAAAAAGTCAATTTAGTGGTGAGTGATAATTTGAAGAAAAGAAAAATATATAAATGACGAAATTGTAAAAATATTTGTGAAAAAGGAGTAAAGTTTGGTGTTATATGATTTTGTGTGATTATCTCTTTTTTCATAAATGGATTGGATTTTTGTTTAACAGGTGGTTGTAAAGTTCATTCTGTGGGATTGTCTGTGTATTAAAGGAGCTTTTTGTAGCATTTATAAAAAGGACTTACTAAATCAGATCGGATTATGAGAAGAATATCACCGGTTTTGGTAAGTAGAAAGTTATTTAACTAATTTTATCTAGTTTATTTCGGTGACGTTATACTTTTTAATGGGTTTGGGAGTTCAAGTGTTCGATAAGAGATCTGTTGAAGCAGGCTAATTAAAACTTGTGATAAATTATGAGTAATTAACCTGTTGTCTAATTGTAGGTGCTGCTGCTAGCAGCAGGATGTGCCCAAGCGGGGATCTCAGAGTGGCTCAATCCTTTCAGTTGGAAACATAATAAATCTCATGGTGGTGGTCAACCAGGCTCCCATTCAGGAGTCCAACATAGCCCCAATAAGCCCTCTGGTCACAGAGGAACTCGCCAACTTTACAACGGCCCCCCACCTGGCCATGGTTCACAATATTCTCATGGTCCCCAGTCAAGTCCTCAACTTGGCTCTCCTCCGGGCCATTTGGACGATGGGTTCAAGCCTAGCTTCCCACCTGGTTTCGCCAATGCTCCAAGTCATTCCCCAAATCTTAACCCATTCGCAACTTCTGCTGGTCAGGGATCTGAAATTTTGGGAAAGGGTCCGTTTCTCCCAAGCCAGTTGACAACTTATCATACCCCAAATCCTCCACCACACACACCTCTCGTTAAGCCAGCACCAGCACCATCCCAAGGAGGTCATGGACCAAGACATCGTGGAAGAATCCCATTCTTTGGGGGTAAAGGAAGACGACCATCTCACTCTCCAGTATCTCCACATCATGCTGTAGATAGTGGAAGTTCAATCCCTGATGGTTCAGGACCTGTTGGGCCTGATGGCGAACCAGTTGCTTACAGCGAATTCCCTGGTCTTTCCAATCCAATTAACCCACCACAACCAGAATATGAAGAAACTCCTACCACTCCCCCAGAATCAGCACCTCAAAGGGCTCCTCGTAGACCCCAAAGTCTTTTCAGTCGGTTGACCGGAAGACGCCCAAGTGGACCTCCTCAATCTCATCACAACTCTCAGTCTGGAAGAAATCCTCAACATAATGGCGGCGGAAATTCAGGTTTCGGAGGAGAAAATTCCCATTTCGGTGGTGGAAATCCCCATCATGGTTTTGGTGGACCACAAGGAGGACCTGGAGGTCCACCACAAGGAGGTCCAAGTGGCCCTGGAGGACAAGGTGGCCCAGATGGACCCTCTTTCCTTGACGGCTCTGGTCCAGAATCACAAAATCCATTCGGAGGTGCCAATCCATTCGGTAGTGGACCACCATCTCCTCAAGGAAGACCAGGCGCTGATGTTTTCTACGCCGGTTCTCCAGGATCAAGCCAACCGTTCGCTCCATCCATTCCAGACCAGGGACCTCAAGGACCATCTCCATTCGGTAGCCCTCAGTCCCTTGGAGGAGGCCCATCTCAATACGGAGGTCCATCTCCATTCGGAAGCCAACAATCAGGTGCACCAGGAGGTCCCTCTCCATTCGGAAGCCCACAATCAGGTGGTCCAGGAGGTCCTGGAGGGCCATACGGCGGCGGTCCAGGAGGACCAGGAGGGCCTTATGGTGGTTCCCAGTCCGGCGGCCCATCACCATACAATAACCCACAGTACCAAAGAGGTCCATTCGGAGGAGGCCAAGGAGGAGGCCCCGGAGGACCCGGAGGTCGACCAGGACAAGGAGGACCATCTAGTCTTTTTGGAAGTGAAAGTGGCCCACAAGGACCTCCATCTGGAGGACCAGGTGGTGCAGGAGGAGCGCCAAACTTTTTCTCTTCCAACGGAAATGACTATCCCGAGCAATTCGAAGGTGGCCCAAGAGACGTTCGTCAACAACAAGGTGGCCCACAAAATGGTGGCCCAGACTTCCGTCCTCATCCTAACGGACCTCCAGAATCCGCTGGAGCTGATGAACAAAGTCCCGGATTTTATGGTGCCCTCCACAGCGAAAGTGGACCTTCACCCAGTAGCAACTTCTTTGGAGGAAACCAACAAGGCGGCCCTGGAGGTCCTCCATCATATGACTCTGGTAGCTCTTCCCCATACGGTCTCGGTGGTCCCGGAGGTCCACCACAAGGTCTACAAGGTCCCGGAGGAAATCTCGGATACGGTGGTTCCGCCAATGCTCCAGGAGGCTATCAACAAAATCCCCGTGGCCGCAAACCCCCATTCCGTCTCGGACTCCGTAACTCCATCGCCAACGCATTCCAGTCCGTCGCCGGAACCAACAATGTCCAATCCACGTACGCCAACCCTCTCACCATGTCCGCTTCAGGAATCAAGCCAACTTCTCTTCCAGTGCCAAAAGGTAGCAGATTTCTCAGACCATTTCACAGAAAACCAGGTGGCATCATTCCCCTCAGTTCGCCAAAGGATCCCAACTACAGACCAATGAGATTGGGAGCATCCACTCTCAATCCAAGCTTTGCTGCATACGAACCCGACACCGTAATTCAAAACTTAACTTACTGACTTAACTAACTATTAACTAACCAACTTTTATTCTCTTTCTCAACTTACCTAACAATTTTTAATTACGCTTTGTTAAACGTATTCGCACGTAACTGTAGACTTGACTGACTTGAACTTTTAGAGTTGGATTTTTGAAGTAGTGAGTAGGCCCATGAAATTCATAATTACGTGAAGTACAGTAATAATTCATGGTGCGTAGTTTTTATCATCGTCGTAATTTTTGTGAGTAGACATGGTAGAGTAGTTTTCACTTTCATTTTCATTGAACATATTCATCCCCTCCTCAAAGTAAAGCGTAGTCTCGTAGCGTAGCGTGTAGCTCGGCATATCATATATGTAATGTATTGCATATTTTACAATTTTTTTGCACAACCTTTTCTTCTGTAGTGAGTAGCAATCTTCTTTTGTAGTCAAAAAAGAAGAAAAAAACTCAAAAAATCTTTCCTTCGAAAACAATATTTTCTCGTGTACTATGTGTATATATTATGCATATAATAGGCAGCATCCGGTGGATTTCATCATCAAGGGGCATTCGGAGATGGTGGGCTAAGCCATAATGGAGACCGAATTCTGTACCACGTCGCAGGGCATAAGGGACCATACTCTTACCGTTTCGGTTTCGATACTGGAAAGGGGTAAATACCAACAACAAAAACAAATCTTGAACAAGAAACTTGACATTTTTGACATGACAAAAATACAAAATATTAATATGTACAAAAGAATGCACATAAATTATGTAGGTCGATTTTTATTAGATGCACATATACACAATGTTCATAAAAATGCACTTTGGTAGGATTTTTTTAGAGAAAAAATATTATGATGATAATGATTATTATTATGATATGCTGATTAGCCTTGTCCGGAATCTCAACCTTGTGCTGGGCATACTCAACAAGAAACAGACGATGATTAGAAGTGCGAAAAGAATGTTCCCCATCATCTAAAAATCTCAGGGACAAAAACAGACAAAAAAATATTGTGATTGTGATGTGTTCACTGAAAACTAAAAAAAAATTAAAACTTCTAACTTATTTGTTGACGACGATGTGAAGGTGAGCCGTTTGCAAATGGTTTACAAGACAATTTAAACCGGCTGAACCTAAACTAAAAACCTACACATAAAACCAAACATACATACACCGAACATGACATTATATTATGACACACATTTTATTAAATGGGCAGATAATTAGCTAATAGGATATTTAGGCACACAGACACATTCATTATTACAATTGACACGACAAATCAAAACAACATTGTTTACCAACCACCTGTATCCTTCCCCGCGCCCCACACACAATAATTAAAATACACTTACAT
>JAQFZG010003341.1:0-13882 GCA_034695465.1 Entomobrya nicoleti | reverse complement strand
AACTTGTAAGGAAAAATACTAAATGTTTATGCTAAGTTAAAGCAAACCTCACTTTACAGCAGACCAAATTCAAGAATATAGATTTAAATCGCATAAAAGGCTTTCCTTCACTGGCTGCCGATATTAAAAAATCGATATATTTTCGGAATCTTCACGAAGCGTGCACAAGTTTACCTTCACTATGTAAAGTCTGTTCAACATGTTTGAAGAAATAACATGTTTGTGCAGAAACGCAGTCATGTTGAGTTTTTTCCTACTCAGTATCTTGAATTTGTTTACCAAGCCAGCACTTTTTAATTAAATGGAATTATAACATTGCTGGTAATTGATTACAAAAATTCCAAAAAAATATCATAAAAATTTCTGTCAACCCATTTCAAAAAATTATCTCTTCCAAATTTTTTTTGTAAAATGCGATAGCACAACATTTTTGGATAAAATTTCCGTTTATCGTAAAACTAAAGAAAAATCCACTACATTGCAAAAAGCTTTTAAAAATCATTTAATTTGTCGGAACGGCTTCTCTTAGCTATTCACGCTCTTAACAATCATATTGTGTAGATTTGGGTTTATTTTCATCTTTTATTCAAGCCGTGCAAAACACAAGAAGCATGTCACGTTTTATACGTTCTCTGAAATTGCAACTGAACAGAAAAATTTAAAGCATCTGAAAAACATAATCGGATTTTTTTTGGTAAGCTACTAAATTTGACCAGCCCGAGAAAACTCTTTAATAAGGCGATGTGAAATACTACTCGTTTCAATTCCACAAATTTAATTACCTCAAACAAGTCGTGTTACCGAATAGAAAAATCCGCGATTACATCACAGACAACCGTTTCATTAGAGCAGTCATTGAGTTTTGTGTAATCATTGTAGGGTTTGTTTAAAAAAATCATAAAAACGTAGCAAAAACTCCGTTAACATTCTTACAAATATTTCTTACCAACATTGTATAAAATATGAAAAAAACATTTCACAAAACCCTTTACCAAAATTTCCGGAATTTTGCCATAACATGGTTTTATAAATCTTAACGTTTAAATATGGAATTGAATCGACTTTTTTTGTACTGGCGGGCTTATATGAGCTAGCCGGTAAACCAATGGGCACAAAATAAGTATATTTGTAAACCCATCAAGAAACCCAAATAGTAGGAGGTTAGATAGCACGAGAAAAATAATAAAAAAATGCTATCGCAAGTTTTAAAATATTATTACACATTTTTCTACGATTGCGTTATAAAATCATAAAATTGTATGCCTCAAAGGTATTCGATAAAATTGTGAAAAGGCAGCTGAAATTAAAGTTTAAATAAATTTGATACTAAATGCTTCTGGTTATTTTTTTTCCTTTTCAGCGCTATGCTCTCGTTGGACGGGAATGTAAGTGCTTACATAATAAATTGTAGAATGGTAAAAGCAACAATGGGGCTTAAGTCATGATCACATTTAGCTTTGTAAAAACTCTCAGAATAATTTTGTAACGAGCAGTTCACGAATTCTGTTTAGATTATGTATATATTTAGTACATATAAACTTTTATTTATATTTTAACGCAAGATGTAAATAGAATGAGTGAAGTTCATACGGGGTGATTAGTGTTATCAACACGTTTTGTTACAAATATAATTCAATGTGCATTTTAGTTTAGTTTTTACCGCTTTGTTAAGGTGCACAAGGGGCCGTTTTATACCAATTGGGAATGGTTAGAATAATAATAAAATGTAAACTAAGACTATAGTTAGTTAGTATATTTGTTTATAGAGATTATATAATATCATACAAAACCTATTCATATTATGATAAATATAAGATATATATATATTGAAAGTCTGAAGCCTAATGTTTCTATGCCCAATCGTGCGCGAATAATACTACATTAAGTGTATATTTCCAGGTAGTTAAGTGCTTTAAAATCAACGAAAAAATATGTACTCACTGAAACCAATTCAAATAATTTAAGATGGCTACTTTTACTGAAGTACTTCGACAGCGTGAATTTTAAAATTCGAAAAAAGCTATAAATCTTCTTTATTTAACTGATCAATATATTATTTGAAAAAATTCATGCACGCATGCATAAAACCTACTTGAAAAACAAAACCTTACATAAGTTAAACTTTTAATGTTCTAAATGCTGTTAAAATTGATAGAACTAACGCAAGTTTACTCTTCAGCACAAGCAAGCCAATCAGAATGCTTTGCAATTCCCAAAAATTAAAGTTTTTAATTCCATGACTGCGCAATTTTTTATTATAATGTTACAATAGCATTGGTAACATAATCCCACACAAACTTGAAGAACGAAACTGTTGTCGAAATTGAAAGGAAAAAGAATCTACACACACGAATTCTCGGAGGTGAACAGCTCATCAAAACCCTTCGAAAGTTTTTCTCCTTTGTTCTACTCCAACTATCAATAAAACCACATCCCAAATCCAAAACTTGTGCAGACATGTTCAAAATTGCGAGTGCGTCAACACATATATCAAAAATTGCCAGGGGATAAGTAAGAATATAAGGAAGCCCTTCAATAAATAAATAGTTTATGCTTCTTATCATAACAAAACAAGATGGCAACAGAAAGAACAAAAAGTGAACAAACGTCATCGGAATTAGAAGGGGAGCCATGCACTCGTTGAAAACCGAGTTCAACACCTGCAAAGATTTGAACGTCTTCAAACTAGTTGTTGGTGTTCTAAGATCGTCACTTGTCCAATCGCTATCGTTGTGGTTGCTGTAAATGAAAAGTATACTGTTTTATGAAAATTACACAGTATTTATTTTTCAAACTAAATTGCTCAATTTACTGTGTTTCTCTCAGCCAAAACTGCATGGAGCTGTTGTGCACCACAAATAGCCATGTTGTGAGCACTTGAAGAGATATCACTTGACCGCAAACACAATATTGTTGAATCGCACCTGGAATGAGCCAGTACCAAGGTTTTGGATAAATGTGGGAAAATATGTAAATTGGTGCGAATGGAATCATCAAAAAGCATGCGATCGATATAGGAACTTGTGCCAAACTAAACACGCTCGAAAATAAAATCGACATACGACCGCCATCTTCTAATCCTTCCAAATGTATAACATACTTTTTGACCATGTCGTGATTAAACTTGAGCAGTGTGTTGACGCAGTTCCGGATCTAGTTACGACACAAAAAATTCAAATTAACATCCCAAATAATTTAAATCAGTTGTAAACAAATTCGGTTACTACCTCCTCTCCATAAAAGTAAATGTTGATATTGTAGTCTATAGCTATCAAGTTTATCTGTAAGTTAAACCAGAGCATGAAAAGCTCACGATTTGTGGTCTTTTCTGCCGACGCCACTTTCCACATAATATAAAAGTTATTCAAGCAAAGACAGGTAGTTTGAAAGAATAACAAACACCACACGATAAACCAAATCTTTTCTTTGGTTGGACCCCATTTTTCAATTTTGTATTGGCTTTCGTTCCATTTCCATGGAAAGGATCCACTGGTTTTACCCAACCATATAAGTTGTTTTAGACGACTGATGACTCGAGTATCCAAGAAATGAGTCCGGTTTTGAATTGTCCCCTTCAAATTGTCGTCTTGCTCATCTGGTTCATTGCTATAGTTCCCAAATGACTTTTCAGATTGTTCTTCATCCGCAAATTGTTGGTGAAATAATGGATCCCTTGTAACCCGAGTTTGGCCTGAGTTTCGACCAATATTCTTTCTATAAGCGGCAAACTCCACGCTTGACATATGGAGGATTGTTGTATGGGACAACTCCTCGCGTATGTCAAAGTTGCTTTTCGATATATGTTGCTTGTCATCTTCTGAATATATATCACCGGTAAATTTGTCCTCTTGCTCATCGTACTGAACCGTAGAAAGGCCTTTGACCTAATTAAAATTAAGAAAATTTGCAAAAAAAAAACACTTTCAAGTTTAGTATTTTTTATTCAATTTACCTTAGACAAATTTCTTCGGCTTCGTTTTCTCAAAGTTCCTGTTTGTTGCATTGTGTCAAATTAGCAAATATTGTTTTTATACTGATTCAACTAAATATTTCCTATTATGAGCCAATTTTTCAATGTTTCTTTTTTAGAAGCTCAAAATTTTCACAACGTCGTCTGCCAGCAGAACTTACTTTACAGAACTAGCCCTAATTCATGACTACAGGTTGGAATCATATAACAGATTTCCTTTCACTAGATTCCGATGCTCAGAACGATTTCATTTCGAATTTCCACGAATTATGCAAAATGTTACACGTGGCATGTAATTATGTAAAATCCTTTAAAAAATAACGTGTTGTGACAGAAATGCCAGTGTTGTCCTACTCTCTATCCAAAACTTGCTTACACGTAAGCCCATTTTAATTACATTTTTCAACATGTTTTTATTGTTTAGAAATTCTACATTGGTGGCTTACATTCAAATTCCTGTCGTCTGAGGAATGATTACATAAATTGGAATTGATTACGAAAATTCCATTGGACTCATCGTTAAACAAATTCCGTATTATTTATCACAAAAAGGTATATAAAATGCCATGCAAAAAAATGCCCTCTTTACAATACAATTTAGTTACCCACTTTTTTTGTCCAGGCCAAGCAAGCAAATAAATTGCATTCCTTTGTCTGTCTCCTAAAAATTTCTTTTAGAAATGCTAGCTTTTCTGAATAATTTTTCATAATGTGTAAGTGTACCGATATAATGAAATTTAATAACTGTTTAAATATAGCGTCATACTTTTATGTTTTCTTACATGACAAGCTTAAGCTATCACATATATCCTGTCAGTTGATATTAAGCAAATTGGACCTTGAATAAAATTATGCAAAGGCAACTTTTAAAAAAAAACAGACCACAATTTGCAGACACAAATGAAATCATCTCTGTTTAACAGCGCAAGTTGATTAGAGTGGTAGAAAAAAAGAATGGTACAATAGCATCGCTAGAAATTTTTTTTTCAAAAATAGAAAAATTCGAGAGTGGATCAAATGAATAAATTGAATGTTAACGTGCCATCATGACATAGACAAAATTCAAACGTTCTATAGATTACTATCGCTCCAAATTTATTGAACGAAAGAAAAATAAATAAATGACGCATTTCATATTTCTGTTTATGGGAACTAAACAAACTTTATAGTTTCCTTTTTAATCCAATTTAAAAGCAAATATATTTTACCAAAGTCGCCGTAACAAAAAAACGTTATGAAAAATTAAGACAAATCAATCGTTATAAATTTTATATCAGATAAGGCATTTTAAAAACAAATTTGAATAATGTATTTCCACCTCTTTAAGGTGCATACTTAAACTTCTACATGTATAGATATCACAAATGACCAAATTGGAGGCATTAATAGTTCATTGAAACCAAATAAAACTCCATAAAAAAATATTTGGCATATCGAATTCCCTAATAACATGGTCACCTAGAATTTTGTAGAAATAAATTGGACCAAGTATCAAAAATCAATACAAAATTCCAAAACATACAACGAAATGTCAAAACAAAATTATCAAATGCTATTCGTTTTAGAGCAAAAGAGTATTAACCTTTTATAGCTTTGTCGGCTAGTAACATGAAATGAGTTCATATCATCATTTCTACTCGAATGGTAACGTTGTCATGGTGATTGGAACCCAAACAGGAATATATACTTATGCATGTGTGTTGCAAGTGAGTGAGTAAAACATACAAAATATTTTTGTGTAGTGGCATATACTTCCAATAGCTTAGCATGACAACGATGTATCATAAGCTTGTTTGCTGTGTTTTGTGGCACATATGGTCAAAATATAACAAACATACACAAATTTGAGTGAAAGTTTTGTTGTGAAAGTTTAAATGCACTATCCATCTTAATTAGTTTTATTTGTTTAAACACACATTTAAAGCAACACGAATAGGAGCTGCCGTCCACAGTATAGGTAAGTTATAAAAAATATACAATTTAAAATCACTATTTGTCTAAGTATAATATATTTAATATTAGCAAAAAAATAGGAACAGTTTTTAAATAGCAATTTTGTATCCACTTAATTTAGAAAATTAACGCCACTAGTATTTGAGTTAGTACAGTAGTTACTTCTGTGATTAACTTAATCAATATGTGTAAATTCCTAACAAACTGGAACAGAGTGAAAGTACTCGCATACGTGGAACTGATTCTCACAGTATTAACTGTGTCCGTTATAGCATACGCATACATAAGCAATGTACAGGTGCTTGGTGAAATCGAAACTCGTCGTCAGAAGACTCAAAATGAAGAATCGGAAAAGGAACAAGAACAAGAATCTCCAAAAGTGGAAGAAACTGGATCCCATAAATACATTGGAAGAACCTTGGTCACTCTTGGAGTTTCTGGAATGGTTGGAATCTTGTGCTGTGTAGCTACAGTATTAACAGGAAAATTTGGGGTATTTATATTTTAATCTGAGTGAAAGCTTGTTTAAAATCAAATTTAAATTTGCATTAATCTGCTATTGAAAAAATTTCAAATTATTTTTCAAATTACAGAATTTCTCGTCAAAAGGAAAAAGCAGAACGATTGGATGCTGGTTTTGGCTCAATGCTCTTACAATGATCATTCTGACATTTATATGGGGCGGTCTCATATTTTTTGTGGCTTTGGGACATGAAAAAGTATCAGCGGGGGCGGATATTCAGATTCCGTATGGATTGTGCTACCTCTTTCGATGTGTCATTTTATTGATCATTTGGAAGCTAAGGAAGTCGGTTTTTGGAGAAAGTGAATTGACAGCTTCTGTAGATGTGGAAAAATAAAATTTATTGTAATGAAAGTAAACAGTACATTGGAAAATCATACAAAAATTTGTGATATACCAAATCTCTTCATTATTTTAACAATATTTGAATATTAAATTGAAATGAACTTTGTACAATGTAGCTAGAAGTAATTTTTGTAAATTTTCAGGTAAAATGTTATCTATCAAGTATTTTTTTAATTTATTTCACGTACTCAAACCTAAATTTCTACAAAAGTATTCAATTATATAAATTTACGTAGATTTTAGAAAAAAGTAATTAGTGTTTTTTAAAGATAAAACTAAAATTACTTTGTAAGGTAAACTTGATTTAAATTAAAATATATTTAAACTTGAAATTCGATTTCACGAGTTTTTAAATTCGCTTAACCATTATTAGCAGATAGAAAGTAAACAATTGGCTTATTTGAGCTCATGATATTTAAGAATTAGATACAAATATATATTACCTTGATGTTGTTCAATGTATGCTTTAAAATAGTACATAGTTTTTAAGAGTTTGGTACTTTTGATACAAAAATTTAGTCCAGAAGCAACTTCGAAAAGAGTAGTATTTGATCAAAACATTTGTTTAATCAAGTTATTGCTAAATTTTGTGGTTTCGTTGATATTTTATTTTTTACAACTGTCAAACTCCATTGTTTAACTTTCTAGAAATCATATTATAAATGCATGAGAAGCTCATAGTTCTTCATGATCCTGTTTTTCTTTCCGTCAAAGAAGGTAACAACTACAGAAAAGTGATGACATTTACATATCTTTCGTCTTTATCGCAAATTATAATGCATACAGTAACTTTATATAACCGTGTAGACGACTCTCAAATTATAATGTCTATTGCTGATTTCCAATTATGACATCAAGTCAATGCGTCGTTATTCCTCTCTAAAAATGATTTGCTTACTGTTGTAAAAGCAACAAATTTACAGTTTGGTTGATTGCAAAATCCTGGATTTTTAATGGCGTTAATCGATCCAGAAAATTAGAGCCGCCAAAATATATTTTCAAAGTTGGACAAGACTTCATCCACCTCTTAAACCATTTGTTTCCTCGTAGAGCAGTTTGTCCATTTATTTTCTTATTGACTCCTTGCGATGTATTGTACACTTTGGCAAGTATATCGAAAACAAAAACGATCAAGAAAAACATTACAACTTCGGACCACGCATAAAATAAGTTGTACCAAATCGTGCCACCAGTTTCCTTTCCAGAAATCAGAGAAATTGTGTTGACAAGACAAGCTGTTTGCATGGCTACGAATAATGGTATGGCGCAACTAATCTGGTACTGAGATAAGTTCAAGCGATAATGAATACAAATAATTTGCAGTTGCCTCTGATAAAGTGTGAGTTGTCTTAATCCTTTAAAATCGTCTTTGTTTAGCTGTATCACCTTTCTATTTGGAAAAAAAATAATAATTCGAATTCAAAATATTTAACAAAAAATACTTAAAAATATCTTACTTTCCAAACTCCGCAACATAAACTCCAAGACAGTGGCCTTCCATAATATATTCCAAAGACATTTGAAAAAAGCATCCAACCAGCAAAAAGCTCCAATTTAAATATGAAGCTAATGACAATCCAACCTTTGTCAAGACTTCTCCTAAACTCCAGATTGGTGTCAAATAATATCCTGGATTACCATCTTCACATTGACTGCTCATCCAATATCCGACAACCGACGGAAAACATGGATTTCGCAATATTTCAAGATGATACACAACTGGCAACGTTATTCCAGAACACGTCAGCATATAAATCATGGATCGAAGAGACAAGTTGGTAGATATCGATTTCCCTTTACTATTCTCACCCTTTTTCTTACTTTCTTTTTCAAAATACTTTGAAAAGTTTTGCTCAAGTTGAATGAATCCATTACAAAGTTGGACGACGCCAGGTAGCTGAATGAAATTCACAAATTGGCAGGAAAGGGCGAGTGCCCAACTGGAGATGCTTACTATGCTATGTGTAATAACCGTAAGTGAGGCATTCTTTAAAACTTCGTATATTTGAATGCATGCAATTATGAAGGTCAACGTTGAATATCCCAGACGAAGCCGTAAAATAAATAGTTTCTTTTCTTTTTTCCTCTCTAGTTGATTCAGGTTTTCGTTCCATTGGAATGGAAGTGAACCACACCAGTCAGAAATCCGTAGATTTACTTTGACGTCTTCGAGAAGACCGTATTTTCCAAGTAGTTTCATAGCTTCGCTAATTAAATTGGACTTCCGATATTCTGGAGAAGTAAGAAGGGAACTTCACACAAAGTTTGCTGAAATCTAACTGGCAATAACAACTACATGTCCTTTACCGTTTTGTTGAAAAATAAATACTGTTCTATATTTTAGTATTTACAGACACGCTTCACGGACAAGTTTCGCAAAAAAGGACAAGTGTCAGTTTTGAATGAAAATTTGGGCCACTCTGAATATTATTTTGACTTTTGTGACATAAACTGATTAACTTTTAAAAACATACCGTCGTCGCCTAAGACAAGTTAGGACAATTACAATTTCTCCAAAACAGTTTTGGAAAATTTATTTGCAGAATACCTTTATTACTGCTTGTATCCAGGTTTACCTTGAATGATCGATGAAGCGTATCATTATGATTGTTCTACAAATTATACACGTAGTGTTGTTGTCTTGGACAATGTAAACCTGACCTTAAACCTGTCGTATTGTCTTGAATAATACACCAAAATACACAAACGCTTTACTATTACAAGCAGAATACCACTTAAACATGGACATGGAAAACTTTTTCATAATTTAGTGTTTACGGTCGACTTTGTTTTTGATTTTCTCAAAAATACAAATCATGTAAAATGTTTAGGCTTAAATTATTTGTTAGTTTTAAATGTCACTTTGCCCAAGATTTTAGATACATGCTGGTTATAATGATAGAAAGTGATATTTGTAAATTCCGATCTTATCGCGACATGTATGATTTTGATCAGATAGTTTTAATTTTCCTATTATAAAAGTTATACACGCAAGTAATTGTATACCTTCTTCCACCATTCCAATTATTACGTAGCTGAAAGCGAAGCTCTGCTAGTATTGACTTTATAATATTTGTCCGTCTGTCTGTCCCTCTGCCGGCACGATAACTCAAGAACGCGCTGATCGACTTTTCTCAAATTTAGTACGTAGGTCACTATGTTTGTGGGCAGGAACCCTATTGATTTTCAGCTCCCTGGGTGATACCCTAAGATTACAGGGTAACGTCGAAATTTTTGAACAAGTTCATAGTGTACATTGGAATAGCGCAATCAGAAGCTATCATAGACTAGATTAAAAGTCGTACGTTACGTCGTACGTAGATCAAGGGAACTAATTGGGTCAAAGTTTTCAATGTCAAACATATGTCATGTTACATGTCATTCGAAAGCACTTTTCATTAGCCACAGCAATGACAATCACTAGAGTAGTTATAGATCTCATTGTTTCGGCTACGTCGTTATGAGTGCTCTTAGAGCGGTTTTTTTCAACATTGTGAGTGGCTTTCAGGGCAATTAATAAGGAGATAAATACTTTGTTTTGAACCCATAAAGCAACAACAACAATTTAAAACATAACTGTTTCTTAAACGCCTATTGGATAATTCATGATACATGTGTTCTGAATATTACATATGTTGGTGTTTGTAACTATTTTGGTGTTTCCATGTCTAAATATGCTGTTCCTACTATCGCGACAATTCGGTTTACGACGTATGTTTGTATCTACATTTAGGACTCGGTATACCAAGGCTAATAAATATGATTGTTTGAATTTTGCTTTGCACATTCCTATAGCTATCAAGGCATAAATTTGAATTTGTTCTTTATTCAAGAGTCTTGCCATGTCCAGTACAAAAAAAATGTTTTTTTGTCCCCTTGGGAATTTCATAATAAATAATTTACTATTTTCTACTGACATTAATTAAATTATATTTTACAGTTTCCTCAGAAATTTCGATCTATAACTTAAACTTTTTTTATTACATTCAGACTTAAATGCTGCAAGAGTAATTAATTTTTTGATCGAAGTACTAACTTGATGATTAATTACTTTTGAATACACATTTTTCAGAGTAGTATAATCTCTTCTCTGCTTTACTGTTAAAAAATCGTACTTCGTCCTTAACCTACGTATATCACTCTCATTACGATTTATTCGTTTGTGAAAATTTTCATATTCATACTCAAGAATACACCGGTCTACTTTACATTGCAATTGATCTAGCAATTTATAATTACATAGGCAGTATCAGTATCTAGGCATAACTGCTGCGTACCGCCTATAAGATTTGCACACCAATCAGAGCAAGAATTATCAACGAAAATTCGAAGGCGAAAAGATTTCCGCATAAATTTATTTGCAGATTTATGTTAGTCGAATATTACAAGTATGCAATATATTCTTCCAAATAACTTTTTGAAATCGCTTAATTGCAGCATCTCATGTCACGTTATTGTAATGAAAGAATTGTGCTGCATTATTTTCGTGTAATGTAGTCGTAACGAGTTTCAACAAAGGCAAAGTGTATACAAGTTTGTGTGGGACGAGCCATAGAGTGTTGTATTTGCTTGTAGGGCAATGTACTAAATCTGCAATGGAACATTTTCCAATGTATGATAGATGTATGCTGTTCTTTCTAATGTATAAAGTGCCAGTATTTGTGGTGGTCTCTTTAATACAATCCCCACAAACGTTAAACAAATTAATTTAAGTCAAACGAAACATATAACCTTTTTTCCATGGTACGTGCCACACCAATTTTTTCCACTAACGAGTTGTATATAAAACATTCCATTATCAAATTAAATGTATTTCTTTTCTTTTTTGATTTCAGATATATCGCAACGGAAATATCACGGTGTTTCGTAGAATGACGCCGTTTGATTATGTAAAGAATGTAATGGTTTACACATGTAAACTTGTCCTTGTACTTAAGAAAAATCAAACATAAAGTAGGTTAAGTAGTACTTCAGTTAAATTTAAATGGTTGTTTTGGTTTGGTATTTTTCGTTGAGTTTTTGAAACAAGCATCAAATAATATATCTTAATAACAACATATTAGTGAAAACTCAACAAGTGTTTACTTTAATAGCAATTAAGGAAAAATACTACTTGATTGAATGACCACATTGTTTAATTTTCAAGTCAACCGTGTAATTTTCAGCCATTATAGTCACATGTAGCAATTGTTATCGTAATCTAAATTATATTTCAGTGTTGTTCCAGTTTTTTGCTCTATTTAAATCAAAATTTTAATATGTATTGACACGACAGCTTAACGTATAAAAAATATTTAACATGATTCTACTTTATGTGCTCCGCATAACGTACCAGTAAAAAATCCCACGGCAAATAAACGCTTTTGTAAAAAATATTAAGTTAAATAAAACTAATACATTAATAAGAATTTAATCTGAAAACAAAAAAAGATATTCAGTAATAGCAGTTTTGACTATTCGCCGATTTCAAATTTTTTCAAAGATGTGTGCAGTGCTTAAGAATACCATATTTTCCAATTGGTTTCATAGGGAAGGTGACAGAATTGGATTCTCATAATTTATTATGTTGAATTCCCCGAAGTGTTCAACAGAGAAATTATGAATAAAAAATAACCAGACTTTCGAGTTTCTTCATTTTCACTTGAACACTCGCAAGTCAAAATTTAGGACTATCTGCTCGTCGGATACAAAGAAATGGAATATTACTAAAAATTCATTAACTTCAATGTTTGGTGTCATCGATTCAGCAAAGTTACGCTACAAGTTCAACTTTCAAACACTCACTGTCTGTTTTACTTAAAAAGATATGCTATTGAAATAGCTCTCCAATTCTTAAGTATTTACATCCAGCCATAATGTTTTCCAAACTGTCTCTATAGCGGATTTAAATGTGCAAAAATATATTTATTTGTCAATTTCTAAGCCGACGACTTGTCAGATACATAAGCACTTATATATTATGAAAATCATATCAAAGGAAAACGAAAAATTCTCAGGCTTGTTTGTGACAACCGTTCTTTCCCGCAGTTTATTTTCCATAATCCAATAGAAATTCCTGGCTTTTGGCCTAATCAAAATGATATTTTTGATAGCTTTAATAGAAAAAAATGAATTAGATCACGCCAATTGTATTTTCGTTTAAAGGAAAACACAAACTTGGCTTAGTCGTTAAATTTTTATTTCAAAACGAGTTTTCTAAACAATTCATGAAAATACGTATGTATGGTTGGGATTAATGCTAAGTTGTAACTCACCACAAATACAAAACACGAAGGACCATTTAATATTTTAGTATTTGCAACCAACCAAGCTGTCGCTCAAAATTTCAATGTCGGGGTTTGCTTATGTATTTCTGTCTTTTTATTTAATGGCCCATCGATGAAGTTAAATGACAGCAAAAATTTGCGTCGCACGAATTTTATAATACGAGCAGAATATTTAACCAGTTTTTAAGTTAAGTTATGGCAAATAAATATGTGTATTTTTTTTACTTACATTGTTTTTAGAATTTTTTCGCTTGTCAACAATACATTATATATGAGATTAGTAAAAGGGGAAATATTTTCACGGATTATGTGGAAACCTTTGAACGGTGATATTTTGATTTGAAAACTAGTGGTTATTCATGCAAATTCAAAACTCTGAAGATTTTTACGTTTTAAGTCAGCAATATATGCTATATTTGATTAAAGTCTTAATATATTTTAAAACTAATTAGATTTGTATTAGTTTGCATATGTTTGAATTTCAGGTTTTGGATTGATATCCAGAATAGGTTATTCTGATGAATTTGAGTTTTAATAAGTTTTGAATAGTTATTTGTTCAGTATTTAGGGAATGTTGAAATACGATTTACTTTTTTTTATAATAAATTCTAATAATAAGTTTGGTTTTGCAACTTTGGTACAAGAAATTTTGTTAAAGAAATTACAAATTAATAAATGATATTTTGCTTTTAGTAAAACTTAAAAGTGACCGAAAAATGGTCAGTCGAGTGAACGATCAATGAATAGAACTTACAATGGGTGTCATACAATGGATCTTAAAATATCCATATGAAATTTATCAATTGTGGTGTAGTTTTTTATGCT
>JAQFZG010003340.1:0-13884 GCA_034695465.1 Entomobrya nicoleti | reverse complement strand
TGAGTATATGGAAAAATAGCTGGGCTGGTGAAGGTGTGCTAAGGAGATTGGGAAATGTGCTCAGGGCAAACTGAGACTCACATGTACAAGCCAAATCACACCACACCGCCACCACCGCAGCGTCACCATAGAATTAATAGTACAATTTACGACAGTCCTAACTCGCATAAAAATGCGTTCTCTGTAATAAATTATATTACAGATTATGGTCATGAGAGCAATTTGAACCACAAAACGGATTAAACCAAACATACTTTAAAAACACCGTTATTTTCATTTTAATCTTTTGTAAATTCTTCCGAAACCTAATGTTTGGTTCAAAAAGGATTTGCGCATCATTGCGGAATTTCTTGATTCCTTTTTAGATTTTCACATTGGCAGGATATTGAGTCTCGATCATTATCATCGTCAAACATCCGTTTAAAATAGTTCGCACTATATTCCACCACGCTTGAAAACAACAAATCAGTCTCGTAAGATACTCCTAAATTTTGTACAGCGTTTCCTGTTGTTTACAAGATACATTCTCGTGTTATATTATTAATTGCTAAAAATAAAAATAAATTTTATTAATACTACGTAACTCATCTTGTGAAGGATCTGACGCCTACAACTACTTGTGTCTCTGAAACATTTATATTAAATTCACATAATTTATTGATGGTATATAAATCTAGTATATTCAATGGCTCATGGAGAACAATGGTCAATATGGAAAGTCGCAATTACAAAAACCCCGAGAATGAAAATAATTTAGAAACATTAGCCAAACGAGGTAATCGAAAATATAAAGAAACACATCCGCTTTATTGTTTTTTGTATTTAATGGAACAATAATCAAACCAACTTTGCCATTTAACGGCTTATCCCAAAACTAGAGTATACTTTTCTGCGATATTAGTGTATTCATAAATTAAGTATAAAATGCTCTGTAGTTCACTGTATTCACATATAATGCAATTTTTTGGAATAAAGCTGCATCGTGTATAAAAAACTCACCCTTATCATTTTCATGATTTTTATATCAGGACGACTCTTAAAAGTATCATAATGGGATTTGACTAATGAAATATTAGTTTAGATGCAGTATTTAAATTTCAAAGTGCGATTCCTTTGACTCCCAAATCGAAAAAAATTACTTTATTTTGTAAATGTGGTTTGTTCCACCAGAATGATACAGTCAGCAAAGGAACTTGATTTAGACTAGCCTACTATTTACATGCTTTAAAAATATCTTATTCATGTGCTTTTAATCAACCATTTCCAAAGCCAGAATCATCTCAATTTCAGTAAATTATTTAATAAAATGAGGCATTTTTTCTAACTAGTGACAGGGAAACTTGGGTCAGCAAACATTTTTGTCGACATTCATCGTAAGTGTAGGGTAATGTTCACTTATATACCATTATTTGCAATAAGTATAAAAATAGCCTATGATCAAGTTTTTTAATAAATTTTAATCAGTGGTTTCGCAGAGTAACATGTATACCATCTCCATTACATGAAATGTTCTATCCGTATATTGAACAAGTGTGAAATAAGGTTTAGACTAATGTACTACCAGACTATATGCATTTCACTGTCAATATTTAAGAAACATTAAAGGATATATGCTAATATTTGATACCTATTTAATGAGACTGTGTTATCAGTTTTAGTGTTTACTAAACATGCGATAATTACAAGATGTATTGTTAAGTCTAATATTATCAGTTGCCAATAGTAATAAACGTAATTAATATATATCACAATAAAATACAAATAGATCCTTTTGTCATTCATACTCAGTTAAATATACAATTATGAGCTTTAATATTTCGAGAATGTGTGATTCAAACACCACATTTGCTTTTAAGATTTAAAAATATTTTCTGTTACTATAATCCGAGTCATAAAATAATCAAAGCGAAAAAATACTTTAACAATATATCAATAAAAAATGCACATGTAAAATATCAATTTCGTTTGATGTGTGCACTTGATTCCATGTTTTATCTCAAAATTATTACGGTTTTTGATAGAAAATGTCCTAAATATACTACCGATATAAATGAAAGTGTCTGTCGAAATAAAACACTCCAAAATGTTTGGCAAATTTTTTGAGACTGAAATATTTAATAAGTGACTAAAGTAGTCGTCATTTTTGGCGAGTAGGATTAATTAATTTTATATAGCTCGAGCTTTCTTCAACTAACCGTTAACTTTTTCATAGAACAGAAAACATAATAATGAAAACAAATTACTTTTAGCTAATTATTATAAAATAAAATCATAATAGTTTCTTTTATAAAATTTAAAATTAGTCAGCCAATCCAGTTAAACTAAATCTAAAGCTAATGGTAACCATGATGTGATGTCCTAGCCCGGATTCCTGCTTATGTTATCTTTGTGCTTGTTGCTGTAAATCGATTCTTTAAATAATCGGAGGAACCAGCGTTTTTCGAAACAAAGTAATGCGATGGAACCTGTATGTATTCTGTTTGAGGAGTTTTCATCTAGATGTTGCGCATGAGATGACTGGTTGATTCTTTCCTTACTGGTCACTTTTCCCTTTTTCCTTTTCTCGATGTTTTTCGATTCATTAACGTAGTGAATACTGTTATGCCCATTTGCTTATTTTCAAGTTGTTCATGAAATAATATTGTACTTTGGATTATGCAAAAAAAAGTTAATGCATATGTCCGCTTTTCTCTTTGTTTATGAATTTTACTGAATGCAATATCCGGTTTAGATAATAGTTTATCTCAATTTGTCTAAAATATTAATTCGTTCAATATTTTCTGTTGTTGTTATTTGTTATTTGAAATATTGAGTATTTATCTTTGTGTCTTTGTTTGAATTTTAGTATAAATACAGCGAGAAATATTGTGAAGTTATCTTGTTTTTCGGAAGCTTTCGTCAAAGTTAGACGCTGGCGACCATGAGTAGCTTATCGAGCAATTGATAAATTATCCGCCAAATAAAGTGGACTACGCTGTTTAATTAGTCTTGTGATTATAAGTCTATTTTATTTGTCATTTTGTATTCCTAGAGTTCATTCCCCATTTACTTGTATTTAGGTGCTCCGGATGATATCCCTGCCGGGATTGGTCCTTCATTTGATCACACCTTATGTTCTCAATTTGAAGATAATTATTTTGTTTTCTGAGCTTATCGAAGGGAGAACATGATTTGGTCCTTCGAGCCATATTTATGTTGCGATGGATCTAACGAAGTCTTTCAAAGCATTGGGAGAGAATCGAAGGAGTAGCAGATCCAACCAAGGTCATCCGCCGCTGTGGAATCCAGAATAGGTCCCGCTATTCGCTAATCAGGGAACCTCAACTGCTGTAGTTGGAGGAGGCTTAGAGATGTCAAGGGTCACCATCAACGTTCGAGAAAGGACAGTAGTCTCCATTTCGCGGAATCAAAGAGGCGGAGACGACGGACACATTGTAGGTGCCAGAGGTGGAAATACATCCCATAAAGCCAAGCTGCTAAAGCTGGAGCAGCTAAAATTAAAAATAGAGGAGTCTGAAGAGAAGATGCGGGCAAACTCTGCGTCAGGAGGAGCTGGAACTCCAACTAAGTATCCTGGGTGACGACCTTGGCGTCGGCGTTGATGGTGACCATGAGGACAAAGCTGAAGATGTTATGCAACCTGAAGGAAATCAGCGTCATCAGGAGAGTCCTGTGAACCGAAATGGACCACAAAGGGCTCTAAGGGGACCACTGATGAGGAGTCAAGTGACGCCACCAAGGGTGCAAAGTGATCCAGGAGCACAAGTAGGCGGAGGCGGACCATCGTCAATATTCAATCAGCAATTCCATTTACCTGGGATTGATGCATCAAAGTCAGGATCCCAACCTCCTCCACTTACTCAATTTCCTGAAAACTATTTACAGAAACCTTAGCCTAATGCCAGTGTGGACGCCCTTGCAGTAGCGTTGGTCCAGACATTCCAGCAGCAAAATCAAAATACGGAGCGGTTTGTGGCGAGACAGAGCTGGGGACCATTACCAATATTCTCGGGGAATCCTCTGGAATGGCCGCTTTTGCTCATCATTTTATCCAGTCAACTGCAGACTGTGGATTAACCCCACAGCAGAACATGGCGAGGCTTGAGAAGATGTTACGGGGGGAAGCGAGAAAAGCTGTCAGGTCCCATATGATTGTTCCCACCAACACACAAGCTGTGATGTACAGATTGGAGCAGAGGTTTGGCCGCCCTCAGATCGTTATCCAATGACTGGTGGAAATTGCTAGGAAGACTCCATCGCTGAAGGAAGGGTAATTGTCAATGCTAGTGGATTACTGCAATGCAGTCAATAATCTCGTGACAACAATCCAGACTTTGGAGCAGCCAATGTGCATGGAGAATCCTCGGTTGCTGCAGGAGCTTGTTGACAAATTGCCAGACGTCCTAAAGCTGCAATGGGGACTACGAGCGATGGAGGTTGGAGGACGAGGAAACTTGCAGCACTTTACCGAGTGGATTGATCAAATGTTTAGTGCTGCAACTATGGTTACATTGTCGAAGGTAACCTTCAAGGACAGGAGGGAGGAGAATTTATTTGCTGCCGCTGATGATAATTTGCCTGAAATTACGGCAAAAACTAATGGTTCCAGCCAAGCAGTCAAACCCTTCAAATCGTCGTTGTCCATGCTGTGATGTCAGTGGTCATTAGGTAGCAGCCTGTGACAAGTTTAGAAGGAAATCTATGCAGGATCGATGGGAACTTGCTTTCGAGGTGGTCATAGCTTAGGAACCTGTCGCAGCAAGAATGTTTGTTGGGAGGTTGGGCGTGAAAGGCGCCACAATACTCTACTTTATGGTCCAATAAAGCCAGCAGAACCTGCTTATCAAAAGAAAAAAATGTCTGATTAATATCTATCGTCCAGCTCTTCTGAGGATTGTTTGCGTTACCTTGTATGGACCGAACGGACAGTTAACGGTGAATGCTCTGCTGGACGAGGGTTGCACCGTGACATTAAAATCAGCAGATGTAGCGAACAAGCTAGGAATGAGAGGCGCCTTAGATCCTTTACGGATTCGCTGGACAGATGGCATTGTGCAGTCAGATACGTCCTCCAGGAAATTCGATGTGTTTATTGGGCCAGTTGCCGAAAAAAAAGATACAAGATGAAGAAGGTGCGTACGGTGAAGCAGCTGGTGTTGCCGAATCAGAGAACTGATCTGGAGGAAATTGTAAAGATGTACCCTCATCTCCAGCAGACAAAATTCCTGTACCTACCCGGAGAATGTCCAGTGATGCTGATTGGCCGGTCGCACACTAACCTTTCCTTGGCACGAGAGGTGATTGAAACCAAGAAGGAGGAGCGTATGCTGACGCAAACTAAACTTGGCTGGGATTGCACGGACCTAGGGGCAGCCAAGATATGGAGGAATCATCTTTTTCCTGTGTCCTTGAGATGGATGATGACATCATCCATTACCTTGTCAAGGAATCTTGGAGTGTGGAGAGCCTTGGAATAAAGCAAATCACTTTTCTTCCTTCACAAAAAGACATAGACACTGAAATGATGATAGCTACAGTGACGAAAAGAGTTGATGGGCGCTGGGAGACTGGACTGTTGTGGCGAAAGGAACCTGTTGTCCTGCCGAGTAGCCGTGCTGTTGCAGAACGCCGACTCCAGCAGATAGAGAGGAAGCTCAATCACAATGAAAATATCCAGGGGCAGTATAGTGATAAGATTACTCATTATGTTTCAAAGGGTTACGCAAAGAGGCTTACCACGGAGGAGTTGGCAGTAAAGTCAGACAAGGATTGGTACCTCCCGAATCACTTTGACAGGCAGCACCCCAACAAACCTGAGAAAATACGGATAGTCTTTGACGCCGCTAGCCGTTCCAATGGAGTTAGTTTGAATGACAACCTAGTCACCGGTCCAGACTTGATCATCTCACCTGGGGTCCTGCTTCGTTTCCGGCAGAAAAGGATTGCTGTTTCGGGGGACATTACTGAGTTGTTCTACTAAGTTCGGATCCGTGATGACGATTGCCCAGCACAAAGATTCCTTTGGAGAGATGAAGCTGGTAAGCCGCCTTCAGTATTTTAGCTCCAAGTAATGATGTTTGGATCTGTCTGTTCCCCATATTGTGCTCAATATTTGAAGAACAGAAATGCATTGGCTTCGAGATTTAGTAACCAGCAGCAGCTAAAGCCATCTCCCAGAGCTATTACATGGATGACTGTCTGGAGTCCCTTGACACGGAGGAGGAGGCTATCCTACTTGTGCAGGAGGCAAATTTCCAATTTGAAGAGGCTGCTGGAAGAAATTGTTGGAGATTATGCGGTTGCTATGGATACCAAGAATTTGGAAAAAATGGTCGGAGGTACCAACGGAAAGGGCACTGGGGCTTCACTGAATTCCTGGAGAAGACGAGTTTACTTTTTGAGTAAACCTGGACAGATCTGGAGAAGGGATAGCATTTGGAGAAAAGATTAGAATTTTCAGATGCTGTTCCAATTTTGGAAGTTCCAGTGAAGACGTATCTCTCCATGTGTTCTTTGATAGCAGCGAGGCAGCCGGCTGTTACGTTTATTACTTGCGCATCCTTAGAGAGTGTATTGTGGTGGTGTCCTTTGTGAAGTCCAAAAAAATAGTTGCTCCAGTCAAGCCTTGCTCGACTCCCAGACTGGAGTTAACTGCAGCGCTGCTCCTCTTAAGAATGTGAATGTTTATTATATCGGGGCAGAGCATCGAAATACACAAGGTGTATTACTGACGGAATCCATGACTGTGCTCAAGTGGATTCGCTCGGAGGCCAGGAGGTTTCATACTTTTGTTGCTGGGCGGGTTGGAGAAATCCAGGAAAACTCGGAGGTTAGCCAGTGGAAGTGGGTTCCCACAGTACAAAACCCAGCTGATGATGGCACGAGAGAAGGCAAAGCAGACTTGGAGGAAAATTCTCGTTGGTGGCAGGGGCCTTCATTCTTAAAATTGAAACCGGAAGATTGGCCCAAGGAGCCCACTCGAAGTGTGGAAGTCCCTGTTGAGGAGCTGGAGACAAGAAAAGAGTTTGTTGCAGTAGCAGTGGAAATGCCGGAGTTTTGCGTTGATCCAGTGGACCGGTCCTCCAAGTACAGCTGTCTTGTCAGAGCGACAGCGAGGGTTCTCAAGTTTGTCGAGAGGATTAAAAGGGAGGTGCAGCTTCACCAGAGCAGAATACGATTCTAGCAGAAGCCTACCTGTTCAAAAGATGCCAGTGGGAATCGTACGGTGAAGAGATGCAGCTGTTGTCATTTGAGAAGGAGCTCCAGAAGTCCAGCCAACTTTTTATTCTGTCTCCAGTACTGAACTGTAATGGTGTATTGAGGATGAAGTCTCGACTTGCTGGCGTGGAGGAAAATCTAAGGTTTCCAGTCATCCTTCATCCGAAAAATGAGCTGACGGTGCTGCTACTACAGCAATACCATCAAATGTATAGCCATGCTGGAGAGGACCTGATCAGCAATGAAATCCACAAGATATTCTGGATACCATGTCTGAGAAGTGCAATCAGGATAGTGATTGACCAGAGCTTCTTGTTTTGCCGAAAACGGAAGGTCATGGGCCAGTCTCCAGAGATGGGCAAGCTTCCTGATTTTCGAAGCCAACCACAGCCGAAAGCGTTAAACATTTTCCATTACATTAACAGCTTTTTCGAGTTATTACTTGTCCTAAACATTTACAACAGACAACGTTTAAGTTTTAATTGGATGAATACTTCAGACTATTGCAATGCCCAGTTTAAAACAAGTTACTAAATTCACATGTCTTTTCCCGCAATGTATAATAAGCTCAGATAATGACGTGCATCTAGCAGCACTTTATTTACGCACGAAGTGTGTTCCTGGGATTAGTTTGTGAGTGGAAGAAACTGTCTGTCTGTCTGTCTATCCGTTTGTATGCACGATAACTCGAATACTTTTTATCTGATTATCATGAAACTTCGTATACGGATTCAAATGGTCAATTGAAAGAACCCTAATGATTTTGGGCCAAATCAGTTGACCCAGGTCAAAGAAAGGTCAGGGGTCCATTTTTTCAAATGACAGCCTGAAGCCATATTTTGTTTAGATGGAGCCCTACTATAGAAACATTGTTATCCAAAGTTTCAGCTGACCTGGCTCAACACTTTCCGCTCCAGAGGGTCTTCAAGGTCACACATTTAACATGATCTCCTACCTAAACAGTTCAACCAATTTACATGAAATTTAGTAAACAGATTGATATAGTACTAAAAGGGAGCCATTTATTCCGGGACAAACTGGTTGACCGGGGTAACCGCCAATTAACGGTCCCGTGCTTTTTAAATAGGATAAAAGGCCCTTTTTTTTAAAGGTGTTTTTTGTCGTTTTTTAATATTATTTTGTGTTGAAGTTTATATTCACCGCCGACGCCTTTCTTAGTTGTCTACGAGGGGAGGCAATAATATAGTGGAAATGTACTTAGTCGCCATTATACAGTGTCAAAAATACACAGACGAATTTTTTTAGTCGACTTGATTGTAGTAGTCGAATGTGTACTTAGTCGACTCTACAAAATTAGTCGACATTAGTTGAATACATAGTTACTCGACTGCGTTTTTAGTCGAATGCATAGTTAGTCGACTGTTTATTTAGTCGATTACACATATAGTCGACTTCATAAGCTCTCGAAAGCAATAAATTTCAAAATTTTCTACTTGAAATCCGTATTCTTTGTGTTCAATGACACTACGAGTCAATTACGTTACGTGCGTCAATGCAAGATAATTTTGATTGTTATCGTTGCTATTAAAGATGGATGTAAACTCCCATGTTTTCAAGCTATTTTAAATCGTACTGGCTATAATTTATGTTTTTCTGTCTCAATTGAGTTCTTTTGTCATCATAATTGCTACATTGCTAGTGGCACGAGTATATCAAAATCAAAGCAGCGATTACAAGCAAGTCCCAGTAAGAATCAAATTATTTATAATTTTGACCGACATATATATGTTGGTCAACCCTATGATTGGGAGCTACATTCACGTGTCGAATCTTTAGCTGATTCAAAATCAAAGTTAATTAGCATTAGAGATATCTATGGTGACGATGTTACAAAATCGATACTACATCAGTCATTAACTATTTTTAATCTTAAAAATATTGTTGGGCTAATACTACTATACCTGCAAGACGAATAAGGCACGAGACGTTTGTTTTAAAAATTATGCTTTCTTTGTTCATACTTTGTGTTTTTTGTGTGAAACCAAAGTAAATGCTCAAGAATCACATGCATGTTCTTAGTTTTATGAAATATATCGACTCGACAGTAAAAAATCGACTAAACCTAGGTCGACTAACAAATTTCCACTAAATACTTGGTCGACTAATTAACCCTTTCGACCAAAAAAATCGACTGTATCTACGGTCGACTAAAGGCATTTACACTATATTATACTCACCGCCGGCGCCTTTCTTAGTTGTCTACGAGCGTTATCTGTTGTCAAAAGTGTTTTACCTGTTTTATTATTTAACTGGTTTTGATTTTAAAGCGGCGTCAATGCTAGGTTTAATTGGAGCTTGAAATCAAATAATATCCAATGCGACTATTAATAATAAGGATCCTTATGGGTTGAGTAAAACATACGCATCCTAATTTTAGTATATAAACTCGTATTAACTTTATTATTTTCATTCCTAGCTGTGCTGGAAATTTGATTGAAGTTAAATTAATTTCTAAAATTTTGTCTTCTTTTGTTTGTACTTTATAAAAGGAAACCATTATATTAAATTAAAATCACTTCTCTCAGATAATTTTACAAATTTCTAGATGATAACCTTTGTGGTACATCTTTTTTGATGTTCAATAATGACTAACTTTTAATTGGAAATTTCGAAAGTGCTTTTTGAATGCATTTCCAGTAGGTCGAAAACATTACAAAGGAAGTCTGACAACCAAAAGTAAACAACAAAGGAAAAGCTTGACATAAGCAGAAGCAGTTATACTAGAAACTGTGCGTTTTAGAAGTATTAATCTTTTGAGTTGTCTACACTGAATGATCACTGACAGAAGCTATCATAACTATTCGTTTTAAAAAGTGACAACTATAGTTGCAAATCCCTAATCCAAAACCAGTTCGGATATTTTAAGAGATCCTTGGGACTTTATGCCAACAAATGAAACTGTTGCGGTGAACGTTTGGCCAAACATGGAATATTTGTGTTTTTATTAGACTGGTATCAACCTTAAATAATCACATAGAAACAGATGAAATAAAATCAAAATTTTAAGGCGATACTCGACATTTGCTGCGCAAGTGAAAACTTTTAAACTGTGATGCAGACAAACAGAAAATAATAATTCACTTAATACACCGAACTTTCCCTCATTATTTGTCATAAAAATATTAGGGTATTCATATTATTTTAGCGTATCTCATATTATATATCGCACCTGTATTTTTACTAAACATCCTACAATGCTAAAAAAGTACGACGCCTGGCTGCACAATGGTACTGGATTAGTACAGATGGCTTTTTATTGAATTTTAAACAAATCGGATAATTAGTTAAAAAGAAACGTTATCTGTGTTGATGTTTACTAATTTAATACGTTCATTTAATACCGAACTAAGTGTTTGAAGTCTGTTACAAAAACGAACAAAACGTAACATACCAGTTTTTTAAAAAGTAGCAAGCAACTAAATATTCTAATCAATTCTGTTCAAATAGTTTGTTACTACATGTGCAGACCGAACGACTAAAAGAGAAACAAATATGAGTTGTTCGGACCGTATCTAATGTCAGCTACATGAACCAGTTTAGTTTCCCCTTAACAAATTATTCGATAACCTGCTATATCTCCTTGTGATCAATATAATAATGGTGAAAAAGAGCTGCAAAGGAATTGCTTTCAAAATACATACTATGTTGTTGACGTTGTCATGCTAGTTTGTTTCGAAATATATTTCTTTCGTCCCATTAGCACACAGAACATGCACAGCTAACGTTGAAATACATAAGCAAATATAGCCATTGGCATTTTAACTTCTTCTATCATTGGCATTTAATATTATATCAGATCCAGGAATTCAAACAAATAAAAACATGTTTTCTTTATCAGTTTATATAAGAAACATGTTTAATATATGTATTAATAAACCCGGTGTCAGAACTGTCGTAAGGACGTAGCTGAAACAATGCGGTGACTGTCATTGTTTTTGCTACTGAAAAGTTCTCTCGAATCATGTCACAATCGTTCAAATGTGGGGTCATTTAAGGTCAAGTGTGGGGTAATTTGAGATAATGTGTGGGGTCATTTGAGATAATGTGTAAGGTCATTTAAGCTCAAGTGTAGAGTCATTTGAGGTCAAGTGTAGGGCCATTTGAGGTCAAGTGCAGAGCCATTTGATGTCATGTATAGGGTTATTGGAAGTTAAGTGTGTTGTCATTTAAGATCATAAGTGTAACCAATATGGGGCAGATTGTAATCACGTTTGACCTAGGGGGCTGAAAATCAATAGGATTCTTGCCCCTGATCATAGTGACCTACATGCCATATTTGACAAAAGCGGTCAACGCGTTTTTGAGTTATCGTGGCGAAAGACGGATGGACAGACAGACAAACACGATAAAGACAATACTAACAGAGCTTTGCTTTCAGCTACGTAATAACCATATTAGTCATATAAGTTCATACTGGCTTGCATAAAATATATCTAATATTTTCTTGTTTAAAATATCTTGGAGTTATTATAGCATGTATTCGATCTAATAGATATAGGTTTACAATTAGAAACCTTCGCACACGCCTTTAAGAAACCTTCCACTTGGGTCACCTTTCAGAACTAAAGCAACGGCAGCATTAATAATCACTTTGTAATCCGCTTTGAACGAACACACAGCTAATTAGACGACAGTCAATTTTACACATACATTTCTTACACCAACTTTCACCATGCATATTCGATATGCAATACGAACTGTGGTGAACCAAATCTGTCAAAAATTACAATGGTTTCGTCCAAGTGTTTTGAGAGAGAAGTGGGCTACTTCCACTCCAAAGGACTTCGTTTCGAGACAAATTCAACTTTGGAGTTACATATTTCCAAAACAACCCATCATTGAGATGGAAGTATTGGCGGGCAACGGGCACGCCCGGATTGCATACAAAACTCAGGCTACAAAAGTTCTTTATCTGAGCGCAATCGTGCATGCAGTTATTTGCTGCGGAAATATTGTTGATCTGACAATAAAGTTTCGCATACAACGGAATGATGGCACATTCCAAATCGGAAGCCTTGTATTCCAGATCCTAATCTGGATATGCTATGGAAGCTGCACCATACCTAACCTGGTATTGATTGGAAGGCAGAAGGAAGTGGTTCAGATCATGAACATGTTGTGTGGAAACCAGCGTCGAATTGGATTGGGAATTTGGGTGACAAACCCATTAAAATTTGCAATGCTAAATGGAATCGTTTGTGTGTTTTGTATTACGGGTTTGTTTGCTTTGAATTTGGTGTTGCAAAATTCGTCAAGTATGACGTGGTATCGTGTTGCAGTACTCGTACTGACGGTACTCGATCTTGCCAGAGAAAATTCAATCGCTGGCTTTTTGGTTCTACAAGTGTTGTTCCCAAGTTACATTGCTATCGCTCGAATGAGCAAAAATCTGCTGGAGTGGACCAGGGCAGAAGATCGGGACCACTTGCAACAGGATCATATTCGGCTGTACCGGCGACTGGAAATTGTGTCACATTCGATCAACTGTTGTGTGGGTGGGATATTCGCGATGTTCATCAACAGCGGTGTAATGTTCGTCATTACAGCAATGGGCAGTGTACTGGTTGTGGGTGGGTTGCGGGCGTCAGCAAAGCTCGTTGAAGTTCTCATTGCAGGTTATTTGACACTGCAAATGGTGCTCTTCTTTCCCCTGGGTTACTGGTTCCCCGAGAATTGTCATGGGAATTGCAACAAAATCAGACAAGTTTGGAAACGAAAACGAATGGTTTTTGGAGAAGGGAAGTTGGCAAGACGAATGGCCAGGGGGTGCAAAGATATCCGCCTGACCATTGGTCCAATAGGATTCTACTCTCAAGGAACGGTGCTGAAGTTGATAAACTTTGCTGCAGATACGTTGGCATCAATGGCTTTGGTTATCAATGAGTGGCTTGCTAATGCCTAATTGGGTAAAAAAGAAAAAAAGATAGTCAATGGAAAACCATTTAATATGTAGTCAAAATTATATACAAGTTGGATACAACTATATGTATATATACATTGGTGTGTATTTAAATATTTGCACATGTTCGTAATAATGCTTTACTGTGTATGTTATTAAGACATGTCAAGTTGACGTTATCAGATTGATGTGATGTAATGGTGAAATAAATCTCCTGTCAATGATAATAGTATAAAAGTAGTTAACATTTTTCTCTTAATAAATTTAATTTAGGATCGAATCTGCAACTTTCTGAAGTAATTAGCTTTAGTTGTGTAACATATGATATGTATTCAATAAATACTTGTAATAAGCATTGAAACACTAAACATTGTAATGTTTTTTCTAGTCGTGGAAATACTTATTTAGTAAATAAAATAATTAAAAAATATGGTATTGCTAACCTTTATTGAGACCTCTTTTCCATGGAACCCCTCCACGGTATCGTTGCAGTTGCCAGAGAACCATTGTCTGATAAGAATGAATTGATAAGCGGCTAAGGAAACCTTAACAGTATATTATGGAAGTGCTCTTTGCAGTATAACAACCAGCTTTTCTTCTTAATGAAACCAAAAATACGATCGTGATTTTTTTCCCTTTAAGTCTCCTGGGCTTGTTCATAGTATATACATCAAAAATAACAAAAGAGAAAAATGAGTTGGTAACATCAACACAAGTTTAGCTCTACGGTATGACCTGCCAGTTTG
>JAQFZG010003339.1:0-13885 GCA_034695465.1 Entomobrya nicoleti | reverse complement strand
TAAGCAAAGGTAATTGATAAACAACCATGATCTCAACAAATAAAATGGTAATGAGGATTTACCGTAGTAACAGGTATTCTGGTCGGCTGTTGACAGCGTAGAAAAAAAATCCCGGAAGAAATCTCCGGATGACGGATTCGTACGAAGAAAGTTGAAAAGTGATCGGAGAGTGAGTTAGCCTTAAAATGACATTTTTTTTGTATGCATGCCTTGTAGTGTTTTGTGCAACATGGCTGGTAAGTTTTTAATCTGCGTTAAAATTCTGCATTATTCATTTAAAAGAGAATATTGTGTGGAGAAAGTGACTAAAAAAATGAGCCCAGTTCTGAAAAACTCTTTACGCTTTTTTAATGCAAAATACGTGTTCATTAATAACTTTGTACAACTTTCATCTGATTTGTTATTTATTTATTTGAAATTACGGATGTCTCATAATTTTGAGCATTACACATTGTTTATCTGATTGACAAATTGGTCTTTAAATAACTCAAATAAAGTGTTGTTACTAAAGCGTTGGTAGGTAGTCCACTTTGCTTAATCAACACATGATATATATTTTAAGATTTAGACAAGCGCAAACATTTGACTACTCTTTAGTACATTTTGAATAATTAAGATTATTAATTGATTGGCTATTTTTAGCAGATATTTTTATACGATAGGTGCATTCCTTTTATATAAAATGATATGAATGTAAGCTCATTTGTATTTTTACATTTTTTTTGTATATTATCTGTAGCCAGGTCATAACATTATCAAAGCACTATATATTTTTTTTAAATAAAACTTGAATCCGTTTAAAAAAAAATTAACGTCAATAACTGCTGCCACACCTCTCCGCTTTTTGTACAAAATCATTTTAATGACAAGCACTAAAAGAACTACTCTTGATGCTAAGCATATCACATAAGGAATCCTAATCTCAGGTCCAAATGAGTATAGCTCCAAGTATAAGATTGTCATGCCAACAAGAAATGCAAGCTTCATGGTAATCAATAGTTTGAGCATTTGATATATCAGACCAATGCCTTTGTTGCTGCAGCTCTAAAAAATAAATATAAACCTTGTTTTTTTGTATAGAATAATTATATCATAAAAGTTAGTTGATTTTATAAATGTTAAATAATGTTCTAAAATCTTACGCAACAGATGATAGTACCGTTAACAAGTAAAATAAGTAATGGGGCAATGATGAAACAGTAAATGAAACCATATGCTGGACTTTGATTAATGGAATAAAGCTGCTGTTTCCCTATTTCCCGCTGATTTGATAGTTTTCTTTCGATATATCTCTCCTTTTTAGTTTCCACTAACTCAAAAATTGCAACAGTGCGTTTATAATGGTCAGCTGTGTTTGTAGGTATACCAGTAGCCGTAGAAAAAAGGGAAAGGAGATAAATAAGCGGTAGAAATAGCACGAAAAGGTTCCGGAGAAAGTAAAAAAGAGATAGCAAAAAAAGTTTATGTTTGGAAGTCTTGCTTTGATTTTAAATGACGATGCTAGTGGATTCTTGTCGTATGGTATTCCCAATAAATGCATTTGTATGTTAAATGGGGAAAATAGCTTTAAAAAATATTTGTGTATGTATTCTCGTATCACAAACTTGTTGAAATAAGTTTTTTTTTATTAATTAAATGTCAATTAGTAAAATTTGAAAATCTTTCTTTTTTTCCAAACAAGCCAATTTTAACATTCATAAGGTACACCAAGATGTATTCAAGCTGTATTCATTGTATATGAAGTGGATAAAAAAAAGGTATTTCTTTTTTCTACTGTTAAATTTTGATACTGGATTTTGTAAGCTTGTGTGAGTATCAATGGTGGAGCATTTTTTGTTTGAATGCTTTGTATTCTCGTATCCAAGTCTACTAGTAAAAAAATTCTACATGCTGACTTTTTATTAGCATTTTAAATGCACACTTCATGTATTCTGTGTCAACAGCAAAAATGATTTTATACCAAGTGAAATTTGTGGACGAATATGAATATTTTGTGGATTTCATTTCATTTGTTTTAAAAACTTATTCTGTAAAGTATATATGCATATTCGTTAGTACAGTTTTCGAAAACAAAAATAAATCCTTTGGCTTTATTCATTAAAAAAACAAGTAATAATTAATTATTTATTTTAATAATCGTCTAAATGAGTATGTTTTTTTTAATTTTTAAGGTTTCATGATTCTGAGCATAATACATTGTATTTTTTACAGACTAGTCCTTAAAATTACTAAATAAATTCCAGCAATATTAAATACAAACAACGGCAATGATTTACTAAACCGTAATATTAAGCCAAATTAATAAAACAATGTTACTCAAAATAACAATATAACTGCACCTAATATTTAGAAGATTTTGAATTATTACGAATGAAACTAAATGGTCAATTTTTATATATTTTTCCTATAATTAATGATATGAAAGTAAGCTCATTAGAACCTTTTGCCAAAGTACTATACAGTTTTTTGAGTACACATTGAATTCTTAATCCTTTGTTTAAATTATTTCTATATCAGCAACATTTGGAACTCCTCTCTGCTTCTTGTACAAAATCATTTTAATGATAAGCACCACAACTACTATTATCCTTGATATGAAGCATATCGCATAAGGGATCCTAATCTCAGGTCCCTCGATAATCTTCTCATGGTCACTCGCGACATATGAGTACAGTTCCAAGTATAAGATTGTCATGCCAAGAAGAAAGGCAATCTCCGCAGAAATTAGTAGTTTCAGCATTTGATATATCATATCAATATCTTCGGTGCAGCAGCTCTAAAAATCAAATAAATAATAAACATTTTTTAGATTGAATATAACATACGTTAATTGAGTATATATAAATGTTGAATAATAGTACAACATCTTACGCAACAGATGATCGATCCGTTAACAAGTAAAATAAGTAGTGGCGCTATGATGAAACAGTAAACTAGACCCTTTGCAGTACGTTTATCAATGCCATAAATCTTCTGGTTTCCAATTCCCGGATTCTGCAGCTTTCTTTCATTATATTTCTCCTTTTCTGCTTGGACCAACTCAGAATTGAGTTTGTATATGTGTAGTGCCAAGACAACAGTTAGCACAGTTAGAATTAAATCAAATAATGCGATCAATCTTATTGTGTCGAAATTCATGGCCTTGAAACACATGGTGAATGTTTGATAATTAGGTAAGTGTATATAAAGTTTGTGTAGAAAAATACAACAAATGTGTCAAATGTTTAAAAATGAAAATGAAAAATATTCAAGATTATTTATTAATATTAATAAAAACGAAAACTTTGAGATGTGATGTTATTAAAATACAGATGTTATCTGTACCAAAACTAGAACAGTAGGTTTACTGCTGTGCTGGCTATTCCAGTAGGCGTAGTAAAAAAAGAAAGTCGGGAAAGGAATTTGCACGAAAGTTTCCGGAGAAAGTAAAAAAAAAAAGAGAAAGCAGCTATGAAATTATATTTGAAAGATTGCTTTTATTTTTGAGTGATGCTGCTAGTGGATTCTTATCAGATGTTATTCCCAATAAATGCATATGTATGTTGAATACGAAGGAAGAAGCTTTTATCAATATTTGTGTAAGGATTTTAGTAGCACAGAATTGTTGGATTTGTTTTATTGCCACTTTTGATAACCTGTGATGTTGACCGTAACTAGTCATTATAACTAAGCTGCAACTGTAATAAAAAAAACTAGTGACTTAAAAAAATTTGCCTGGAAAAAATCTTTTGTAAAACATTTTCTTAACTTTTAGCAATTTTTATTAAATATTGAAAATTTTGTACGATGTAATATTTTTTAAATTACATCTTCCTAATTTTTTGCATGAATATAATCACTTTTTTTACATTATGATACAGCAGAAATTGAAATGACTGAATTCAGGAACGTACATATGATTATTAACAGACAGTAATCTTAAGTTTAAATTGCATCAAAATTTTAATATAACTTACTACAACTATTTGTATTCAAACTGTCGGTTAACGTGAAATCCTTGCTTGTCAAATCGAAGAGTGTTAAATAAAGCTATTTTGCCTAGAACAGCTGTTCAAAACTATAGACACTGAGAGCTTTCAATAACTTGATGAATTTCAAACATGGAATGGGTTGAATAATTTAATATTTATTTGTAGCTACATTTATGCGAGATGAGAATATTTGATCGTTATGAATTTTGTAAATATTAAATTTATATTTTGACTAGTAGGATGTTAAAATATTTATCAATTTGTTTCAAGCTTTATGACAGGTAAAAATATCTAGTCTCCATTTCAACCAATTACATAGCATAAGCTATACTTTTAATACGAATTGGTAAATTTTTAATCCCTATAAATTAATAAACGCTTCAGATTTCGATTAAAGTGTTAGAGCACAGAATTTAAAACCCATCAATTATTGGTGACATGTTGTCCAGGAAATAATACGAGGCCAATATTACGATGAGTGTCAGTCAAAAGTATCGCTTCCAGGCCAAACAAGGAAAACGGATTGTATGAACATATGAATTTTAATGTCAACTTTAGACTGTCAATTTTAGAATTTCAAATTTTGAGATGGTTTCTTTTTGCCGGTTTGGCTCAAAGCCTACGATTACTAAATTATATAATGCTGGTCATATAGATAGCGTGGGCTTTTACTTAAGCCTACATTCGGTTTTCTAAACTGACAAGGATAGTAAATAAGTAAACATACAAGTGACAAGCGATGGTAAATTTCAGACATGTCAAAGCAAATGTTGAAAAAATTGCCACGAGTTTTAGGCATCAAGAATTTTCAATGTTTATTTTTGAAGGCAATATAAATATCTTATAAACTGAACTAGACCATAAATGTTACACTTCTTGTAGTCAAGCTTGATATTTCAGGTCACAAGTTAACCAGGTTCCAAGCTAAATAATATCAAAAACTGACAATTGGTAAATTTTGATTTTCTGGTCAACCGATAATATTTTATAAAGCTTTAAGTCTGTGGCTTAAACTTGCAGTTCTCTTAGTCATACGTTTACATTATTTTCTAAATACTTTTTTTTAAATGGCCCGTACAGTAAAACGTAAAATAAGTTGGAGGAGACCTACATTAAAGTTATCATATGCTTTAGAGTTTTGGATTTCCAACAAAATAAGTTTTAACACTTATCCATTTAAACTCCTAAAATCTCAGGATGACACCATTAAAATGGGAATTAAACCCGAATTTGAATGGAAGACCATAGTGCAATGGCTCCTTTTCGCACATATTCTGGCATTTTCAGCCAAAGGTATATTTCTTTTTAAAGCATTTATTATTGACGGAATTTCAATTGATGGCAATCAAATGGTGCGAATAAGCTTCTGGATTATTTTATTCGCGGCTGGTGTATATTCGTATTTGTTTTTGTTACGAAAAAGTAATCAACTTGTTGGGATAGTAAACAGTTTATTTAATATCGAATCTGTAAGGTTATCTCGAGCTGTAGTGCTACTTGTATTTAGTAGCGTAATTTTTACAGCCATCTTGCCCTTTCTTTATGTTCCAATGGTCTTATATTCGAATATTGATCCTGTAACTGCATATCTAGGAAATAAGGCTGAGAATTTGTCAATATCTTTGAAAATGCTTATGATTATTTTTCGAGTGTACGATTTTCTGAATTACTCTTATATTTGTCGAATTACCATTTTCATACTTCATGAAGTAATGTTTGCAAGCTATCTTGCATTATTGATTTTGATAAAAATGATAAGCACTCATCAGTCAAGTGGAAGTTCAACATTTCATAGTTTAAAGCTATCAATTTTGGAGTATAGGCAAATTTCGGTTTATACACAAGTGGTTAACCGCTGCTTTCGGAATAGCATTGCTCTGCCGTATAAAATGAGTATGATTCTGTTTGGTGTTCTAATTGCTACGGTAACTTTGAGTAGCAAGTTGAGATCCTCTACTGGTATGGACACATACATCATGTCGGTATACTCGCTAATAAGTTTGACGGTGTTTTTGGGTGTTGGTTATTCCATTCCGGGAATGGTGAATGAAGCGGGTAAAATAGTAAAGGAGGGTTGGGCTAAATTGCTATCAACAGGAGTGAATAGTTCTGGGTGTTCGAAAAAGTTGTTGCGGGAGATGAGACGTGATGTTAGGGCAACGAGAGATATTCGGATATACTTTGGGGAATTAAACTTTTATGAGAAGGATACAGGTGTTAATATTTTAAAGTTTATGATGGACTCTACGGTAAACTTGGTTTTAATGTTGTAAAATAACTTAAATACTTGAACAGCACATATGTTTATTTAATGGGGAAAGTCGGCTTAAAGTTCAATTCATTTATTTGGTTACCCGTTTTATGATTGCATGTAATTAAATCAAACTAATTAAATATTTTAATGTTTATAAATTTATAATTATTAAGCTCACTATTAATGTTATCAAATTGTATGTTGATTCATTAATTACTATTACTTACATCATTAAATTTATTTACATTGAACTAAAGACTCACATTAAATAAATATAAATTAAATTTTGGGATGTCTCATGATTTTGAGCATAATACATACTTTGTATGTATTTACAATTTAGTCTTTTGATGACTCAAATAAAGCTCAGTTAAAGAAGCGTTAGTAGGTAATCAGCTTTGCTCATAAAACATATACATATATTTTTATTATGTGATTTTAATAAGCGCTAATATTTGACTACATTTTGAATTATCAAGTTGGATAATTAGTTGGTTTTTAATCCGAACTTTTTTTCTGTAATTGTACTCCTTTTATATTTATTGATATGAAGGTAAGCTCCTTTCTACTTTTGCCATTTTTTTGTACCTATTTTGTAACCAGGTCAGAATATTTTTAGTGGAACTATTTTGGTTGATTACCAAATTACTATAATATTACAAGTTGAATGTCCTCATTTATTTAAATCAGTTCTATGCCAACAACTGCAGCAGCTGGTTCTCTTCTTTGCTTATTGTACTGTATCATTTTAATGACAAGCACCAAAATGACTATTAACCTTGATATGAAGCATATCGCATAAGGAATCCTAATCTGAGGTCCCTCGATAACCTTCTCATGGTCATCTATGACATATGAGTACAACTCATGGTATAGGATTGTCATTCCACCAAGAAACAAAAGCTCCATAGTAAGCAGTAGTTGGAGCATTTCGTTCATCATAACAGTGTCGTCAACGAAACAGCTCTAAAATAAATAAGTTAGATACACATATTTTTAATATGGAAATTTATACAAATTTGTTTATTAAGAAAAATAATATATATTATTGTTAAATCTTACGCAACAGATGATCCAACCATTAACAAGAAATATAAATAGTGGCGCTATTATGAAACAGTAGACCAGACCCTTTGCAGTGTTTTGATCAACACCATAAATCCTATTTGGATCCATGAACGGATTCTGCAGCTTTCTTTGATTGTATTTCTCTTTTTCTACTTCGACCAACTCAGAATTGAGGTTATATATGTGTAGTGCCAAGGCAACAGTTAGCCCAGTAAGAATGAGATCAAATATTGAGATCAATCTTATTGTGTAGAAGTTGATGATTTTGAAACACATGTTGAACGAGTGATTGATATTTACAATTTTAATGCAATTTATTTACTAATTAAAATTTTACAAAAAAATTGATGGGAAAGTGAAGAAAGGATAACACGAGAGAAGTATACATGAGTATTACAATATCAACGATATGTTTTTTATGGGATTCCACCGTGCTAACAGACATTCTGATCGGCTGTCGACATTGTAGTAAATTATGTGAAGAAAGTGAACGGAACTTTCCGGAGAAAGTAGAAAAGGGAGAAAACACCTACGCACTTGCCTTTAGACAGATTCATAAAAATGCTTTATTTTGCTTTAGATGAAATCTTCTCCATGTTTTGGTCTCCGTGGGATACTTTTGAATGCATGGTTTTATGGGCAAAGTTGTACGATTCAACAATATGCGTACATGATATGAATATTTTGTTAAATTTATTGGAATTATGTTTTTCATTTAAAAAATTGGTGGCGAAAGTATTAAAATTACAAGATGGATATACAACAAAAATTATTTACAATTTGGATCAATGATTGAAGTTTTTTTAATCAGAGTGGCATATATGTGTAATATTTAACATTAAACAGCTATAAAACTTTACTGCTGTGCATAATATAATTATCAAAAACATTTATGAAGAAAATTATAACGGGAACAACGAGTGTTTTCAGAAAAGTAATTTATTTAAAACGATAGCCCGACGTTTCGATTCTTTTGAATCCTCTTCAGGGGCAATTATACAATAAGAGAAATAAAATTACAGTGAATGTAAATATATAGTCAAATTTGATTTTCAAACATTTTGAAAAATACACTATCCCAAAAATTAGGTATCCAGCAACTACCTTCCTCCTCTTTACGGTTCATGATTGGGATTTTATCATTTATCGCTTTCTTTATGATGACCGCTTCCATCAATTTTCGTTGTGTGTATCTGTCTTCATCAAAAACATTTTTTTTTAATCGCCACATTGATAACGTATAGGCATTTGGTCGAAAGCGGAGTCACAAGGTTTAGCGAATATGGTTTTAAGTTTTTCATATTTTATCAAACCGTCAAAAAAATCATTTTATAATTTTTTGTCATCTAATTCCATAGATTAAAATATTATTTTAAAACTTATTTAGACGGCTTATTTGGGAGCGATTTGCGAAAATTTGAACTTTATTTTGCCACTAAGATGACAACTCTTTGTCATAGATATACCCAACATTCTTCTTTGTACATAAATTTGTCGCATACTATGAAATTTCTGTTGCTTCACCTGGAAAACGTCTTGGTTTCTTTTATCAATATCAAGGGATGTCATACCAAGTAGAATCTGTTGATGTGAAAAATCTAACTTTTTGTATGTTTTTCAAAAATGTATGTATTTGGATATATAAACGTGAAAATTTGTTTATACAGTTTACAAAAAATGATGATTAGATAAAGTGCTAGGACAAACACAGTTTTACTGAATATTTAATCAAATTTGATATACATTTAATAAACGCTTATTTTAATTTATATGACGTTTTAATGATGCAGAAAATAGTACATTGTATTTAATTAGTGATTAAACTTTGGTGGTAATTGTAATGGTAAAACTAAAAATAAAATATTAATTTAAATCAATAATTTGTATAAATTAAAAGACATACATGCATCCACATAGTCAATGTGAAGCGTGGTTGTATTGCCACCACTTGTGCTGCAAGAAGTAAAATTAAAAAAAAAAACACTTAAAGTGCTTATTGTACATACGGTATACTAGCGCAGAGCAACGGATTCATAAAATTCCGAATAAAACAGAATATTTACACTGGAAGTTTGCCGTTTGAAAAATGTGACGGTTGAGTTTCAAATTAAATGGAAAATTTTTCCCTAGTAGTACACGCTTTACATATACATATGCAGATAACTTATATATATATATATATATCCACTTATTAGATTAAATCAAATTTTATTGGCCAAAAAGTATATTCAAAATTTAAGAAAGTATGACTGATGAACTAAAATGCTTTGAAAAAAAAAACATTTATGAGGATGATTTACCGTTGTAACAGGTATTCAAATCGGCTGTCGACATAGTAAACAAAAACTTCCGGGCGAAATCTACGGACGATGGACCCGATCGGAGAAAGTGGAAAAGTGATCGGATATTGGGTTTGCCTTGAAAGAACATTTTTTATGGATGCATTCTACCAATGTATGCAATATTGCTAGTATCTTTTTTAATCCACGTTAGAACTTCACATTATCATTAAAAATGATTATTTTTGCCGAGAGAATTTTTTACAAAATGTTAACTAATTTTTGAAAAGTTCCTCTCGCTTCTATATGATTTATTACCGTGATTCTAATATTTTAATACAACTTTCCTCACAACTAGTGATTTTGAGCATGATAAATTGTATTTGATTTACGAGTCAGTCTTTAAATGACTCAAATAAAGGTAAATATTTAAACCACTTTGCTCATCTTACATGTAATATGTAAATTATTTGATTTAAATTAGCGCTAACATTTGACTACTCTTTAGTACATTCTGGATAATTAAGATTAATAATTGCTTGACAATTTTGAGCAGATTTTTTTGCATGAATGTACTTCGTTTGTATTTAATAATATGAATGTAAGCTCATTTGTATTTTTACTATGTTTTTGTACATAATATGTAGCCAGGTCACAATATTTAGTGGGACTATTTGGTTTATTACCAACGTACTATAAATTTGTTTTGAGTAAAACTTGAATTCGTTTAAATAATTTCAACATCACCAACAGCTGGCACATCTCTCTGCTTCTTAAGCAAAATCATTTTAATGACAAGACTCAAAATGAGTATAACCCTTGATATGAAGCATATCGCATAAGGGATCCTAATCTCGGGTCCCTCGATAACCTTCTCATGGTCATCTAAGGAATATGAGTACAGCTCCCAGTATAGGATCGTCATTTCAATAAGTAATGCAAGCTCCATAGTAACTAACAGTTTGTGCATTTGATACATCATATCAATGTCGTCGTCGATACAGCAGCTCTTAAAAGAAATTAAATTAAATTAGACTGTTTTTTAAATATATTTTATACACGTTTGTCTTTATTAATAAAATATTAAATATTTGTGTAAAACCTTACGCAACAGAGGATCCAACCATTAACACGTAAAATAAATAATGGCGCTGTAATGAAGCAGTACACCAAACCATTTGCAGTGCTTAGACCAATGTCATAATTTTTATTAGTTTCCATATACGGATTTTGCAGCTTTCTTTCATTTTTCTCCTTTTCTCCTTTGACCAACTCAGAATTGAGGTGGCATATGTGTACTACCAAGGCAACTGTGAGCACAGTAAAAATTAGATCATAAAATGAAATCAATCTTATGGTGCCGAAATTGATGGGTTTGAAGCACATGTTGAACGAGTGATTAACACTTATAGTTATAATTCAATTGAGTTACTAATGAAAATTTAACAAATTATTTAAGGGATAGTGGTGAATTAGTAAATATCACATGGGACATCACAAAACTTACAGTAAGTTGATTATGGGATACTGTGTTAACAAGTATTCTGGTTGGCATGTTGGCAATGCAGTAAAAAAAATGGGAAGAAAGTGAACGGAACTGTCCGGAGAAAGTGAAAAAAGTGAAAGCAGCTTGTTCACTTGCCTTTAAAAAGATTGAGAAAGTATTTGGCTTGTATTGCTTCAGCTGAAATGTTTCCCAGGGTTTGGTCTCTGTATGATGTTTTTAAATGCATATTTATTTCAGTCCAGTTCAGCTGTACGATTTAGCAATTTTTTACGTAATAGTGAATATTTATGTAAAAATAAATTTGTTCATGATATACATATACGTGAAAAAAATTATTTGGAATAGTAGAGCAAATAGTACTCCAAAATTTATAATAATTCCCTCAGGCCTCTAAATAGTAGTAATGTTTTTCCAGTTGAATACACCCTGTATTTTTGTAATTATTACTTACTTTGAAATGAAATTAATTTATTAAATTAAAATGTAATTGGTTCATTTATTAAAAAAATGTCAGACTATACTTTGCAATGGAAAATGAGATTTAAAATATTAAAGTAGCAAATACGTTTCGGGCAGTATTTTTTTCAAAATTATCTATCAATAAGTAAAAGCATTTATAGTCAAAGTCAATCACGGCAATTCATCTAGATTGCCAACCCTGCAAAAAATATATTGTTGTACATTCTAATGGGTTATTTATTATGCCAATCAACTTGCTGTTACTTATAACTGTAATGATTTGTTTTTAAAGTATTAGATATTAGTACGCTCTAATATATTAACCATGCATCAAATATCCTACCGACTAGATTTATTACAATATTTGTACAAAATTGTTTATCAATAGGTAAAAAAGGATAAAAATATAACCTAATTGATCGAGCTGCCTAAATTTTTTTTTTCAAATTTAAGAGATTCATTCTCATTGAAACATAGTCGAAGTCTTCAAAGAATGTATTAGTTTTTTCAGAAAGCATACATGTATACATATCACATAATGGACAAACTTTTGCAATCCTTGTTAATAAAATAAGAAAAGCAATACAAACCACTGTAAGTAGGATATAAAGCAATATAAAAATGTAGAATACTAAGTTCTTGTAAGTTTTGATAACCATCAAAGTATAAATCTCCAAAATACTGCTTTTATTCCAGAACACAGGATCGAATAAAAAGAAAGCTGATACGCCTAAAGTGTCGATAACCAATTTGAAGTAAGGAGAAATCCTGAATCGAAAAAAATTGCACATGTTTCCAGATGCTATTTGTATGTTATCGACAAAATGTAACCCAAACATATACCAAAGGCCCAGTTTCTAGAACACTCAAATAATGCCAGCATTACAATTGCCCGAATGATTAAAAAGAATTACGAAACTTGTATTTGAAAAACTTTAGTAATTTGGATCTCCAATTGTACTACCAAATACGTAATAGTATGGATCAAACGAAAAGAACAGGGTAGAAAAATACGTTATAAATGGGAATGGAATAACTAATAAAGCACCAACAGTTAAAATGAAATCTAGCAGTCGGACATATTTTTGGCCTGCAAACCAATAAAATTATTGAAATAATATTGGTTGATAATTTTCTGAAATTACTATAATTTTTGTTATTGTGACTTACGTGTGTAAATTGTCTCAAAAGATTGAGTTAATAAATGTTCAATGGTAACGAAACTTAAAATAATATTTTTGAAACATTAACTTTTATAAAAACTCTTAATCCGAAGACTTACAACAGGAAAAAAATACGAAAATGAAATAAGAAGTTATTTGAATTAAAGATATTTTGACTGACGTCCAATTATAGAATTTTTATTGGATGTGTAATTTTTAAATTTAGATTTAATGGAAAACAATATTTGACTTTTGTTTTAGTTCAATTGTAGTACAAAACATATTGGGTTATTTTTTGTGAAACTATAGATATGTAATTCATATCGAAAAACTAAATTTTAACTAAAATTGCTCAAGATCATTTAAATCTTATAAATTGCTGTATGTAAGTGCATTGTTATTGAAAGGTTCATATTTTAGCAAGGTACTTTAATGGGTTGGCAATAAATTATAAAATTGTTTGTCAAAGAAGAAATTTGTTTTTAACTTTGATCATTATTCATTTAGTTGATAACAGAAAAAAAGTTGTTTGTGTTTTTTAAATACATTTTGGAGATTGTTCGACTCGTATTTTACAATCATAACAGGAAATTGTTGAGTTCTGTAGTTTTCACACAAAACTGACACGTTCACAAACATGTTATTCAAAGTTAGAATAATAACGTTAAAAATACGATTTTTTCAATGGCATACATTTATTCATCACTGTAAAGTCGATCTTATTTTTGAATTACAAGACATTTTGAAATTTTAATGAAGTTAAACAGATAAATAATTAAATTAAATTGCGCTTCAAAGAAATTGAAACACATGGTAATATGTTGCAATTAAAAATATTTTCTTTCGAAAAATATTGCAAATTGGCGAAAATTCAGCAAACAAATTTCACGGTGTAAAATATAACATGTTTTGCTTGACCGCATGTTGCTAAAAACAGTGAAAAGTACTTGATTTCAAAGTGAATAAAAATATTTTTCCTTTTTCAATTTGTTTTGCGTAAAAGTTGTTTATGGGACTAATTTGTTTAGACTTGTAGACTAGAAAAATATTTTTACAAGTATTTGTCTTACACGGGAACTAAAAAAAATGCCGCTCAAGTCCGATGTTGAAAAATAGGTTTTCTAGGGTAACTTTTATCGTAGAACACGATTCTGAATTTATTTTTGTGTAAAACAAAGATTCTG
>JAQFZG010003338.1:0-13889 GCA_034695465.1 Entomobrya nicoleti | reverse complement strand
AACTTTAAATTTTTCCAGAATTGCCAATTTTTTCTGATCAAATTCATATAACTTTAACATCACTGCACATGCAGTAAAACTATAAAACAATAATTAAAAAATAATAGTACAGGAAAATTCAGAGAAAAAATAAAAAGCACGTCCTTCCTTGTCTCTAGTCTCCTTCTCATCCCTCTCCTGGACACTTTAAATCCCTTCTCTCATGTTTATTCCTAACATGCTCACTCCAATCCTTTATCCGTTTAAATTTCCTCCCACACTCGCCACACTCAATCTTCCCAATTCCAAATAGCTTCCCATTGAAATACTTCTTCCGTTTACACTCCTTTCTAATTTCCCCCTTCCAGTCATCAGCCTTCTTTTTCAACATCCTTTTCCTTTTAGTCTTCTTCTTGACGTAATCATCAACATCCTCAGAGACTTCAGAGGATGACCCTGGGGTCAATAGATCTTCCTCCTCTTCTACAGGTGACCAGGATGGTGGTGAAGATGGTGACGGCGGTGGCTCCACTTCCAATTTTATTTCTTCGTTCGCGATGACCAGGGGCTTTTCAACTTCTACCATTATGATTTGTGCTGTGGAGGAGTTTTGTTGAGTGGCAAGGTATTTGGCAAGTTTGTCGCCTTCCACGAATCCTTCTGGATCGGCAGCATAATCATCTAAATAAATTAACACATGTGACATGTATACGGTTTAATTCGACAAGGAGACATGAAAAAATATTCATAATTTAAAACCAGTATTTTTTTTCAAACTTACGATTTTTCAGAAATGACCTTATCTTCTCTTCAAATGTCAAGGAATCTGGATCGAGATAAGCTTTCTGCCTGAGATCATCATTAACATCTTCCTGCAATCGCATTGAGTTTACCATCTTTTCCACAACTTGTTTCCGAACGGACCTCAGCTGCATCTCAATCTTCCTTAATTCCTGATCCAGTTTCATTGCTTTTCTGGTCAACTGGGTACACTGGTCACACAATCTTATCCAACTTCCGGGGTCGCTGCCACATTCCTTTAGCTGGTTTTCAAGGTGAATACTAGGCATCTCCAAAAGTTTCTTCAGAACAAAAATCACCTCCAAATTTGTTGACAGCAAAGAATTCCCGTCAGTCCTTCCCAATTCATTTAACAAATTATCTTCCTCGGACGAATTAGTACTTTTTACTGTGGCATGGCAGCAGATAAAGCAATGGTAATTTTTGGTGTCCATTTTAATTATTTTACACTTAGTATCATGTATGTAAAGTTTATTGATTAAAGTTAAGATTTCAACACCAACATGTGTTCGACATAAAATCTGTGACAGAAAAAGCATTTCAGCTCAGCTGTTGGACTGACACTGCATTGCATTGTGAATGTGATCTGTGATCATTTTTCTTCTTTTCATCGCGCAGCGGTTCATCATCCAAGGTTTGCATTTTGCATTCTTGCCAGCGCTGTCAAAAAAAAGTTTGCTTTGCAAATTAAGTCCACACTTTCCTAATTTATTCTTGTTTGAAAACTTTATGAGCCATTCTCTGATGTCCCTTTAAACTTTTCTCCTTATCAAATAACTTGCCACAACGGTCACACTTCAACTTGCTCGCAAGTCTCCTCTCCTTCTTCTCATGAACCCTCTGATGCATTACCAATCTCCCCCTCGTCCAAAATCCCATGCCACAAACCTTACACTCAAACCTATTAACCACTTCTCCCCCTTTATGCATTTTTTCCATATGCTTATCAAGCTCCTCCTGTCTCAAATATTTGCTATTACACCCTTTCATCCCACACCTTACCAATTTATACCCATCCTCCTCCTCCAGTTTCCTGGAAACCGGATCCTCTTTGTGTCTCGCCAACAAATGTATATCCAGGTCTCTTTGATGCCCTATTCCCAATCCACACACGTGACAGCTAAAATCTAACTGCTTATCGTGCACAAGCTTCAAATGCTTATCAAGGCTCCATTTATCACAATACTCCTTTCCACACAAATTACACAGCACCTTTTCCATTTCCTTCTTCATCTTCACAGCATCCTGGTCCACCTTCAAAGGTTCACCTTTCATATTAACTTGATGTTTAATTTTCCGATGTCTTTGCAGTGCTCGGTAGCAATTAAAATCGGTTTCCCCGCAAATGTCACAGATCCAGGGACCCTTGGGCTCTCCATTTCTGTTGTAATGCTTGTTGTTCTTGTGCTTCTTTAACATTTCCCAGCTCTCCATTTCTAATTGTTTAGAAAATTCCATATCCAATTTATATTAAAACCTTTAATCAAAATTAACCATTATAAGGACTATTTGTTAAATCAAAATTATTTAATTACCCTTTCCACAATAATTACAAATTGTCTTATGCTCTTGTCTCTTGGGAGTCTTGTGCTTTCTCTTTTGCTCAAATTCCAAATGCTCCTTTTTCCAGTGCTCTTGGAACTTCACAAAGTTATCTTTGAACTCCATTCCGCATTCCTCTACAGGACACCTCAACTCCGTTCTCCCATGTTTAATCCTGACATGTTCACTCCAATTCTTTCCCCCTTTTAATTTCCTCCAACAAGCGCCACACTTAATCTCCCCATTTCCAATTAGCTTCCCATTAAAATCTTTCTCCCCTTTACACTGCCTTCTAATTGTCCCCTTCCGCTCAGGAGTCTTCTTTTTAGCCTTCTTCTTCTTGAAGTAATCCTCATCATCATCATCCTCATCGTCATCCTCAGAGACCTCAGAGGATGACCCTAGGACGAATGGATCTTCTTCTTCAGTGGGCGGCATTGGTGGGGGTGGTGATAATGCTGAGGGGGGTGGCTCTACTTCCAATTTTAATTCTTCTTCTGGGATGATATTTGGCTTTTCATTTCCCACCATTAGAATATCGGCTGTAGAGGAATTTTGTTGGGCGATAAGGTATTTAGCAAGTTTATCGCCTTCCAGGAATCCTCCGGGGTAGACAGCATCCTTCCCAATCAAGTTGTTAGCATAGTCATCTAAATAAATCAAGATATATACAATTTAATTGGACAATGCGAACTGAAAAATAATTTAGAACGAGTTTCTTTAAAAAAAATTAAAACTTACAAGTTTTCAAAAATGTTCTTATCTTCTTTTCAAATGTTAAGGAGTCTCGATTTATAAAAGTTTTTTGCTTGACACCATCATAATCTTCCTGAGGACACCTTGAGCTTATCATCTTTTCCACTACTTGCTTTTGAAGACATTTCAGCTGCTTCTCGATTTTTCTGATTTCCTGATCCAGTTTTCTTGCCTTTTTAGTCAATTGGGTACACTGGTCACACAATCTTATCCAGCTTCCGGGATCACTGCCACATTCCTTCAGCTGGTTTTCAAGGTGAATACTCGGCACATCTAAAAGTTTCCTTAGAACGAAAATCACCTCCAAGTTTTTTGACAACAAAGAATTGATGTCAGTGCTCCCCAAGTCATTAAACAAATTATCTTTGTTGGAATTAATACTTTTTACTGTGGCATCAAGGCAGATAAAGCAACGATCATTTTCTAATTCCATTTTAATTAATGAAATAGTATACTTCTTCCTCCGTACATAAAGACTAATTAAAAACATGAAATTATTTCACCACAAAAACACGTGTTCAGCAAACATTCTGTTTCTGTGAAAGAATGAAGTGAGCGAAAAGCCGAAAGCATCTCAGGTCAGCAGCTGGACTGCACTATGTGCATTTAGTCAGCACCCAGCGACCATTTAGTTAGCCCCCACAGCCAGCGACCATTTAGTTAGCCCCCACAGCCAGCGACCATTTATTCAGCCCCCACGTGTTAATCAAATACACCCACCACAAATCATTTAGTTAGCCCCCAAGTGTTAATCAAAAAACCCACCATAAATCATTTACTTAGCCCCCGCATGTTAATCAAATACATCCACCCAGCCACCATTTAGTCAGCCCCCACGTGTTAATCAAATGCAGCCCCATAAATCATTTAGTCAGTAATTTTAACGATAGCATTTGTTAGTATTACTACTAATTTTTATCGTTATTGGACTGCATAAGCTCATTAAGATTTTACACATGTTCGTAACGCGATGAAGAAGTGGAATATTTTGTGTCCCTTTTTACCATATTTTTGTTCGTCGATATTTTATTCAAATGATTACCTTTTGTGTGATCTGCTGGGTTTTTCCATTGGCCTTTTTATTTCATTGTATTCATTCTAAAATACTCTGTATTCATATTAAGTGTAATGATGATGATGACACGTGTGCTGACCTTTAAGGATTCTTTTCTAATTGTAATTTAAGGATGCTATTTTTAGACTTATGGAATATGAGAAGTATGTCAAGTTATTTTCTTGTGTCCATGTTCATGATTTGATGATGCCCGAACGTAGCATTTAAGGAAGAGAAGGAGATCTGTTCGGGCCCACTATTAATTTATCTGTCAGCGGTACGCTATGCCGGACTGGCCAGTCATTTCTTACTTTGAAAGAAACTTGTAGTAAATTTCCTAACTTTGACTTTTGTAATTACATCTTTGTTGTTACCATTCCTTATTACCACCACCGCACCTTGAGTGAGCTATTCAAGTTGATAGGCACTCATACACATAACATTCAAGTTAAGCAAAAATCCACATGCATACCACCCAGCACAGCAAAAGTGCATACAAGTAACAAGTAAGCAATCGACACTCATGCAACTACAAATTCCACACTCATGCATTTTACCTGCAAAAGCACACTCATACCACGGCAGCTGACACACATGATAATCCATCTTTCCTAACATTATTCATCACTGCAAAATTCACTAACTATTTTTGAAAACACTTATCCTTCTACCTATACGACAACACATTAACCTAAATTTTAAACTTGGTGGTGACGTATGACGTATATTAATTTTCCACATAGAATCCAATCCAGTCTATTCTACCTTGCTAGCTCGTGTTATGTGCATGACTTAATCTTTGTAAATTATGTAGTCCATTAAAAGTCACTGTTATTACTGGTATTCAACAAAGGGTCCCAATGAAAACCCTAATTACAAAATATTTCAAGAACTTCAAACTAAAATTAACCAATTTGATGCCACACATATGATACTGCCATTAAGTTAAACATAAACTGAGGACTTATGAACTTAGGAGATGCACAGGCTTATGCATGTAAGCTGAAATATTATTTATGATGAAATAAATATATTATATATAATGGGTTATTATTAAATTTAGAAAATTAAAGCTTTAAATATTTTTTGTATCATAATGGATCTTTAATTTGATTTTAATTGTAATTGATTACACAAATAAGATACTATGAAAAACTATTAATGCTTTCATTCTCTCCGAATCAAGCCAAAAAAATTACTGCATCTTTTGTTTAAAAGTCTCATCATGCAAGCTAAGCAAAAACATAAAGCTAAGGTTGCGTTTACGGACGCAATGGAGAGGTGGAAAATAATCATACCAGTAAACATAGCAAATGCTGTGTATAATTGTGTAAAGTGTAGAACTGAAAAGCTTCTTGCACACCCCGGGAATCCGTCTTCAGTTTGGTCTTGTCTTGGAAAGTTGTCAAACATATGGATCTGTCAAATAAAAAAGTTGATAGACTTTGGGTAGCTGCTGCTTATAATTCTGATGTTAAAGAAATCAAAGTACAGGCAAACTCTGTGATATGACGTTGACTGTTAATCTGTTTTTTGTAGTTTCAGTTAATGCATAAACACAAATCTGAGCAGACTAAGGAGAAATACGTCAACGTTGTGAATCAAAGTGAAGAAGTGCCGAAATGCTAAAGAAGAAATCAAGAATGAATACTTTGCGATGCTGGAATGTTGCAAATGCCTAGAATGGTAAGTCGGTTAACCGTATATATTTTCATGCATATTATAAACCACAAAACGCTTTGATTTCCAGTGTATCATGACGTCTGCGTTGGAGAAATTCCAGCGCTTTATGACGATAATGAAGCGTACAACTGCCCACAAATGTGAAGGAAGGAAGGTGTTCCTACTAGATTTACTCAAATAGTTTATAATGCAGATCGCACTCCAAAACCAATTTCGAGAAGAGCCAAACAATCTGTCAATTTGCCTGTGCAGGAAGGCGCTTCAGGTTTAAACAAATCGTCCTGTAATATGTTATTTGATTAAAAATAATTAATTAAGCGTTTTGTTCATATACTGCACTTACACAGCTGCAGCAGCAGCCACTCCACGAACAGGTATGTAAACTGTTGTTTCAAGAATATTATAAGAATAACTTGATCATCACTTTCATAATTTTTCGAATGGACTTATTCACAATTCTAACATAGCAAAAGCGCCACTTGCCGAAACATTTAAAAAGGGTATTTTGAAATAATTCATTGTACGCGATGGAATAACTAGATATTAATTAGACAATTATTTACAGAAAAAGTCAGCAACGAGCTGTTAAAACTTCTGAGTAAAATTTCAGCAAGATATCTAGCAAAATCTATGCCAAAACGATTAGAATTATCAGTTCCTGAAGGTTAACGTTAAACATATACTTTAAAGCTCTAAAGAAAATTCACAGTTCTGGAATTTTTATATTTGTTTATTTAAGAAACTGAAAACCAACAACAAAATTCTCTTACCAAAAACTTGACTACAGGAGTTCCTAGTGTAACTTACGATAAAACCAAGAAAAAGTTTACGTTTCGTAAAAAGTCTTATTTAAACGAAAAAGAACAATCGGGTATGAAGCACTTATCTAGTGATGAAAGCATGTATAATTTTAATACATAATGCAATATTTAATTTAGATAACTTGTCATTGAATGAGGATGAAACTGTTGATAACATATCACATCCAATTCCTTTAAGAGGATCTTTGGTAACATCAGAGAAGAATTTGGTAATAATACGAATAAAGAATTTGGTGACCACGAGCATGTCAATTTTGGTGATAATGAGCATGGCGAATTTGCTGATAATGAGCATGGTGAATCTGGTGATAATGAGCTTGGCAAGATAGCTGACGATGATAATGTCGAAATAAATAAGACAACCTAGAATCCTTTTGATGAAGGCGAATATAATTCTGACACTGATCTTCTTAAAGACGATATTTCACCCAAAATTCTAGCAAATCTTTCTGATGTTCAAAATATGATATAACACTTAATAGTGATGTTTTAATATTTTCTAATTATAACCTTCAGCTTCCAATTAATGAAACAAGTTGGTATTCCTACGACCCATTCGTGCTTCTTCCAGATGCGTATTATGTTTATCCTAGTTTAACAAAAAACATTAATTTGTAATTACCGTTTAAAGCAATATGAGTTTTCAAGCAATATATCAATATGCTTAATGAAAGAAAGTCACCATAATTTTGTTTCAATCTAGACCAGCCTTCAGGAATATGATGAAGAAATATGATAATGATAAAAAATTAAATGCTAATAAAATCTATTATAATTTGCAGTTAATGTTCGTGTTTAGTGTTTAAAATAATATTAAGCGACACAATGCATTTTTTGGAAATTCAATGGAATTTTATTTGTAAATTAATTTTGCATGCTGGATTTCAGTCTTCAAAAATCAGCTTGCATTTTTATCAGTTTCAAACATATACCCCAATTCTACTCGTAAATGTTAGCGTCTTCCTTTAGCTGAACTTTGTCAGCGGAAAGAATATGAATGATTTTAATGGTTGCTTTAACTTCCTGCTGATGTTTATAAACAAGGGCACCAATAATTAGACAAAATACCATAGCAAATTGTATTCATGTGTAATGTATGATGGATTATTGATACATGGATTTAAAATATCGCCCTTATTTGTTGATCTTTAAATAGGATAAGAAATCTTAGAAAAGACCAATGCAAAGCACATTTTTCATGAAAGCAATTTTTGTAATGAATAATAATTTTCACATTTTTTATTCAGATTGAAACCAAATGAAAATCTTGGAAAACGCAAAATGAACATTACAAATTTGAAGGTAAATATTAAAGTATTCCTTTGCATGTTTGTAAAAGAAATTTTCGACATATGATGTTATGTATCTTCTAATCTTAAATATTGGTATGCTTGAATGACTCGTTAATTACGAATCTTAAATCCTATTGAAAATCACATCTACGTTTTTGTCGTAAGTTACAATAGCCCGTCCGGCTAGACAATTCGTTTAATTGAAAACAATTTGGGATTCCGTTTTACTAATAAACTAATAACGACCATATCTCGATCAAATTTTCAAACCAGTCAAAGATGATTTTTATATCAAAACAACAGGACATCAAATGTAAGGAAAAGGCTCCTTTTATAGAGTAATAATAATGACGAATTACTTTAATAAGACCCTCTTGACAATACTAAAACCCAAAAATTCCTCCAAAAGACCCATATTATGTCTTCGAAATCCCGCATTCGAGCACTCATGCATGGCTCTAATCATTACGTAAGTTCCCCCAGAAAGTTCTTTATTACACCCAAACTCAAGATGATAATTTCAAGAAATCTATTTAGAAGTTTTACTTGGGTAATTACTTTTTAAGATAAACCCGAAGCTCATTAACGAGCCCATATTGTCCCATAAAAGCTTAAATACAAATAATGTAGAACGGACGATTTTCGATTGCAACTTTTAGAATACCTTTATTGACTTAACAATATGCTCCTACCAATTATATCAAAAGCTAAACATGGGAGAATTTTTGAGAATTTTTGAATTCTTTATTTCAACTTCAGAAGTTGTATCTGGTATGCAGTTTAAGTCTCTTTTCATACTTGACAAGTGGATCAACTGCATACAGACATTGATGCGACAGCTTGGAAATTTAACAAATTTTCAAATGAGTCCCACAAATACATGGAAGGATTAGCACACAATACTTCCGCTTACTCCGTCAATCTTTCAACTGTTGTCGAAAAGGGCGTTCAAAAAATCAAAGAAGAAATTACAAACATACAGACAGAGTTAGAAACCGTTGAGCTCGTGCGTTTTAGATTATTACAAATAATACATTCTCACCTCGAAATAATGTGTTATTTTATCCGTAGAAATAACTTGGTTCGCCGATCTGTCCTTTCTGATTTCTGATTTTCTTAACGGTAAAATGCATGAAATCAACCAGATCCTGAGTGAAAACGGGTACACATCTGCTGCTACATTAAACCAAATTTTAATTTAAAAATTGCAAAGTTTTTTTCGACTGATGAGTTAAATATTATTATTGACGTTCCTATTAAACGAAGTGACGATGTCATGAACTCCATTAAAATAATACACACTCCATTTAGTTACAAAGATAATAAGTGTGAATTTGTGAATGCCCCAATATACGTTGCCCAATTAAATAATCAAATGATCCCAATTACTAACGATTTAGAAAGTTTTCCCCTGTTATATTTGATCCGCTTTGTATGGTTCCACTAGTAACATACGAATTTCAGATTTTTCGCAATGTGCATTTCGCATTTTTCAATATTATTTAGCTCCCACGTATTTGATTAACACGTGGGAGCTAAATAAATGATTTGTGGGGGGTGTATTTGATTAACACGTGGGAGCTAAATAAATGATTTGTGGGGGGTGTATTTGATTAACACGTGGGGGCTAACTAAATGGTGGCTGGGTGGATGTATTTGATTAAGACGTGGGGGCTAACTTAATATTTATGGTGGGTGTATTTGATTAACACGTGGGGGCTGACTAAATGGTCGCTGGGTGTATGTATTTGATTAACACGTGGGGGCTAACTAAATGATATGTGGTGGGTGTATTTGATTAACATGTGGGGGCTGACTAAATGGTCGCTGGGGGCTGACTAAATGGTCGCTGGGGGCTGACTAAATGGTCGCTGGGGGCTGACTAAATGCACATGACTGCACTGTAGTCCAAGGACTGATTGCATTGTATTGTGATCCAGGGATTTATCATGCATTGATATGAATTCATGACGAAATCCTTACGCACTCTTAGCACGATCCTTACTTAAACGTATTGAAGACTTTTTCCTTACGCTAAATCTATATTTTTTTAGTACGAATCATAGTAAGGATTGAAGCTATGATTAAGCTAATTCATGTCAAAATCCTTATTTTTTCCTTAAAATTTTAACACTAAAAATAAGGACTGCTCTAACATTTTAATACATGATTAGTTTTTAAAAGAAACTGTGCAAACGCTGTCCCTCATGCTATCGCCAGTTACCAATTTCTCCTTTTGTACCTGTTTATGGTACGCGTAAAAATGACAAGAAAAGTATTAGATCACTTGTCAGAGCAAGAAATAAAACGCCACTGTGGTATGTCAAATCCAGCAATTACTACTTTTAAAAAGTTTACGCGTTGATGCTTTTCTATTTGTATTTGGAACTCAGTTACTAGCTTGATAAGAGCAGGTGACTTTCCGTGCAATGTGAGAGTAAGAAAAAACATTATTAGTAAAGGAATTTAATTGCTTATTACATTTTATAAATAAAACCATGCAAACTTTTATTTCATGATGCCGATTGTCAGGAGACAGTGATGCGTTTACTTGAAGAGGGCGAAGAATATATATACATTACATATGTAATACTTTGGTATTACCCCTATCCATTACGTCGTATTGCCGAAATGTATTGGCCTGGCCTTTCCCGCAAGCACTACATCACTATAGCCCGAATACACTACCCTGATATAGCAAAAATGCATTGCATTGTTTTGCAGAATTGTTAAAGGCAAAACTATATTACGCTTCTGGTCTCAGAGTGCCCAAATCATAGAAAAAATAATGATCGCGACTATAAAATAAGGATGGATAAGATCCTTACTTAATTTCTCCTGAATTCGTCTTAGATCTCAAACTATAAAATCCCTAAATTTAAGTCTAAGCCAGCAAAAAGGCTTTGAATACACCCCATTATGTATGTCTTGTAGCATTAGTTGCATTGCAGTCTTTGTGTGCTGTGCGTTGTCAAGATTCGAAAAAAGATTCACTTTGCTTTGTTCATGACATTGGTGAATGCGGGTAATAAATTAATGCAATTTGGCTTTTTAGCACATTAACTATCCGCACAAAAATTACATTAGCAATAAAATGCATGCATGCATGCAAATCATGAATGCTGTTTTCAACTTGGAGTTAATTGAAAAGACCTAATAAAGCACATGATTTATAATATGCATTAGTCCAAAATTAACAATTAATTTGCATGATAAAAAATCTTCACGAAATATTGGAGATGATAGCGAGCAAATATAAAATAAAGTATTTCCAATTTATTCGAGAAAAATCGATACCGACCAAAGTGTATGTAAAGTAGTTGAAAACCAATTTTCGTTAGAATTGTGATGAAATTTATGCTAAAGTATATTAATTTACAAGTACACTCTTTATTTCAATAGAGGAATCCATAAAATTAAATTGTTTATTGACCTAAACGTGCTTGAAAACGAAACTTTCTCGAATTTGACATTTAAATAGTTGAAAAGTGGTTTTAAAACTAAACTTAAGTATTATTATAATGGATACAATTGAGATATTGAGAAAAAAGAATCCAGCAACTTTACACATTTTCAAGAAACATCAGCTAACAAGCAGTGTTCCTTTTAGGAATTTTTCACGTACTGATTATATGTGAGAAATATACCAAGTCGTAATCATGTATATAGTAATACTACTTATATTGATCCACTCTACATTATGCTTGTCGAAATCTAAACTAATTCGGGAAGATTATCAAATTGAAACCGTGGCAAATTTATTTGAAGATTGTATGTATATATCCTTTGATAGAGATTCTTCTATATTTGAATCACTAACAATAGGTCCATATGAACAATGGTCGCATATCACCTCTGTTAAATGGTCTAACGAAAACTGGTTTTTCAAGAATCGATCCAGCATTTTTACATTCTATCGGAAAGCTTTCACGACGCAAAAATACAAACAAATTTGTTACTTCACTGTGTCAGAACTTTTAAGACATAATTTCCATAAGCCTTCCAGGGATTATGATATGTTCGGTTTTGACAATTTGTTCATTAGTTTTCAAAACTCAGTACCTAAATTAATTCAAACTTATCATGTAGCATTTTTGCCTCAAGATCTCATTGTCTCAATTAATCAATCTAGGTTTTATGTTAGCATACAACAATATGAACTACCATTGTCTAAACTAATTGTAATATCCAACAATATCGTACATATAGGATGTTATGTTTGTCCGAAGTCGAACGATTTTGGAAGTTACTACGATTCCAACAAAGTAGCTACTCTGCAACAAATACACTTTAATGTTGGAACATTGCATGAAATTTCGAAATATTGGAATCAATTGCACCGGTCTCTGCAAAACTTTGGAGAACGCAAACCTACCAAACTAGTGGATCAACCACAACGTACAATTTTTGATACGAACATGGTGGTATTTGTAAAATCTACTATTGCTTTGCATCGAAACTGCACAAGCGAAAACTGCAACAATTTAGCAATAGAAAATATAATACGCATCTCCGCAGCTCTACAGTACGACAAATCAGAAGGGCCTGTATATCCAATTCCATTTGGTTTAAGTGAAGGAGGATTAAAGTTTTCAGTGGTTTTAGGCGCTGGTGAGACGGGGCGATATGTACCATTTAAAATTATAGCGGTGGCAGCGCCGTTTTCATGGAAAATTTGGGTCGTGATAATGCTCGAGTTTGTCGTGCTGGTTATTGTAATGTGTAAAACGAAAATATCTAATAATTTTAGTTGGTTTTGGCTATATTCTGTAATTTTTGAACAAGGTTCGAATATGATCAAGTACATAAATAACGGTAATTGGGGTATACTAGCTTGTTGGTTGCTAGGAACCTTAGTTTTGCGAAACTTTTATAACTCAACTTTGTATTCAAACCTTACTAAAGCCGCCGAACTAAAAAACATTCCTAAAAGTATTACGGAACTTTTTAGCAACTCAACCACTTTAGATCTCGTACTTACTGACTATGCAATTGGGAGCGAGTTAAACAACTATGCACAGATTTTGAATCATTCTGAATATAACCCAACACGAGAGCATTTTGGAACAAATTTCTTGTCTAAAATTAAACTGGTGGTTTTTGCAACCCCACAAGCATTTATTGCTAGTATGTCATCATATAGAACAATTCAATGTTTCAACATTTCTGTTTTACATAACTATTGGAAAGGGAGCCAAAAATGTGACACATTTAGGCGATTTGCATTCATTTACGACATGGAAAAAGAAGCAGATTTGAATTATGGGCCTAGCATACGATACACTGCACCTTTGCTTAATTTACTTGGAGAACGAAGGACTACTGGGGGTGAATTCAACAGGCCATTTCTAAGTTCGTCTACATTTTGGAATTTTATATATTTAGCATTTTTCAACGAAGATTTTCAGGTTTTAATTGCAAATTTAGTGGAAAGTGGAATATTAGACTTTTTTCGGTTAAATTATGAAATAGGTGCACAGAAAAAAATAATATTAGATTATCTTAATGTTTCTAAAATTGCGAACTCAAGATGTATTCATTGCCTAGCAACGTTAATTATAACTAAGAAAACTTATTCGTCCGGTGTAGCAAGTGTAGGTGCTACTGAAGTCATTAAGTTAAATGAAATATTAATAGCGATAATGCCTTATTTTTATATTATATTTATCAGCATTGCCATTTTTATTTTTGAAATTTTAACACAAGGCTGCACTACAAGTTTAAGACGTGCTGAAGTTAAGGTGACAAAGAAAATCGGATAATGCTAAGCTTAAGTTTAGTATAAGTTTTAACACGAGAGCCTAAACCAATTATATTTTTAAGTTTAATTTATAACTTGTAATTGAAATTTTCTGTAAACTTGAAATGTCTCACTAAAGACATATATACCGGGCCCCTACAAATCATTTAAGCGGTTAAAATGTTAAATAACTGAAAAAATATTCATCGTACAATTTTAAT
>JAQFZG010003337.1:0-13892 GCA_034695465.1 Entomobrya nicoleti | reverse complement strand
CTTGTCAATCACAATAAATGGATAGTAACAAATCTGTATAGGTCTGAACATAGGTATTGTAATCAAAGCAGTTAGACTTAAGTGAATAAAGAACATAAACCAAGAGTACTTAGATGTACTGTATTTAAACTGTCGGGAATCAAAATCTAAACAAATAGGATGAGCTGGCAAGTAGCAGTATGTAAGTCTCCGTATACGAAATGCTAGCTTGCGATATTTGGAAATCATAGTTAAAAACGTTTTGAAGTACCAGACGCTTCAATCTGTGCTATGAATTTAAGAAATCACTTTAAGTTTCATTTGAAAACCTTTTAAAGTGATAGTCTATAATAACTCAAATCCGTGATACACTTAATAGTCAAATAAGCTGAAACGGAATGAACTATTGGAGGCTCGAAAATACTGTAGGTAATTCCAGGACAACTAGCAATTTTGACCTAGGTTCTGTTATAATTATAGATTTATTTCGAATTGTTAATGTAAATGTCATGTAAGGTCCTTTTAATGTTAAATCAGATTTGTAAAAGGTTAAGCTACTTCAGAATAATATTTGTCTACATTTGAATAAACGAAAAAAAATGTAAAAAAAACTTGGTCATTTAAATATGAAATTTGTGCAACGACTTTTATCGGTTTCGTTACAAAAAATGAAACGAAAAACTTATCAATAATAACGTGGTTTTTCCTAGCAGGTTATTTTTTGAGTATAAAATGTTTTCGGTAATACTATTACGGTAAGGTTTGCTTAAGTTCAATATATACACTAACACATACTGATGTATAGGCATGTACATGTTTGTGTAGGTTATATAAGGGATAAGCGATTTCACAATAAACGTTTACAAAAATTGCATTAAGCTTCGAAGACAAATAAAGATTTTTATTATAATCAATAAGCCTTGACATTTTCAACTCGTAAAACCGATGTATCTTCAGAGGAGGATCAAAAGCGTATTGACGCTACAATTTTTTATGTTAACCTCGATCTGAAACATGTTAACCTATTTTTCAATATCTTTTCTAAATTCTTATAAAGAAAAAAAATTACGAAAATGTTTTTACATTTTCGTTGTATTATAAACATAAGCAATAAATTTGACATCTTTTTCTTTGATTACATAACGTTAATTTATTTTTAAATTTATTTTTGCTTGAGGCTGATTAATGTTATACCAATACTAGTGAAGATTCGTAACTGTGTGGGTTTTCAAACTAACAAATTCCTCGGTTTATGTGCCAATCTTTTTTACACAAAATATTAACCAATTCTGATTATTGGTTGGTATAGAAACGAGAATATTTTTTATAGCCAATACTCCTTTGTGTTTTATATTTTCAAGTTTTAAATCACTTTTTTTACAAAGCCAACAAAGTTAAATATGAATTTGTAATAAACTTAAGTTAGGCATGCGATTAAAAGGCATCAATTAGAAATATTTAATTTTCATTATTTATATTTATTTCAACCACATCAACAAAGTATTTTCTCATGTTTGAGTAAATCGTCTAACTTTATTTCTCTTACTCCACCTTGTACACTTCATTGCACGATGACACTTTACACATCTTAACCCAAACCAATTAACTTCACCCAACCAAACCATTAAAGATATCCCACAAAATACAACCCAAAGTATCAAAACAGCTATTAGCTTCGACCCACTAGTATCATCATAATTAACCTTTTCCATTTTCACCATCCAAGAAACTTTTCCCCTTTTAACAAATTTAACCTCCCCATAAAAATATCCACTTACTAAACTCCTCCCAATGCTTACTAAGTCTAGATTTCCAAATTAAGCTAATCGTATGCAGCAACCATTTTACATTTACATAATTATGTATATAGGCATAAATCTTTGAACTGTTAATTTTTTTTCATTGAGATGATTTTGCTCACACTTGAAAACGGCTTTCCTACTCATTGCGTACTGTCCGTCTCTACGACTTTATATACTGTATATAAGATAACATATTTTCAACTGTCTTTGCAAAAGTCTATACTCTGATTCCGATAAGCTAATGAATGAAAAAAAATTATTTGCATTTGTAGACGCATTAATATTTTATTTCCTTGTCCAAATTGGAACAATATGCTAGTAAGCCTTCTCTGTGTAATAGCCTCTGCCACAAAGAATTTCTGTAAATAGTCTATCTGCGAATAGGTGTGCCATTCGAATTGGCTGTATGTATATGGGACGAGTGCGATTAAAATTAATATCAGATCCGGTATAACTCCTATCTAAATAATAAACATTATTGTGACATTTAAAAAAATTCGGCCAAACTTTTTATGATTACGACGAAATAATAGATTTCTTAACAATAAATTTATATTAAGTAAAATTATGCAAGGACTAGCATAGCAAAATACCAAACCATTAATAACTTTAAATTTTATTTATGCATGATTTCAAAATTCCAGTTTAATTAATTTAAAAAACATAATAGCAAATGCTCATAAAATTACAATTAAATTTAAATTTAAAATTTAAAACATTGCATACTTATTTTAATAATTTTAAATACTCATTTCTTTTCTAATGTACGAACAAATATAATCTTGCCCATACAAGGATACTTTTTAGATATGCAAAACTTTTTAATGTTGCACCACATCTTTTGCATCATACGCTTCAAACGTGTTAGCAGAATCACTAAGCAATGGGCTAGAAACAGGGCAGTCCCAAAACTGAACAGAAATATCCCAGCTATTCCAACGGCACTCCAAATGTTTAACGCACGCGGTCTCCCGCTAGCCGTTATCGAGTCCAATTTAACCGCATCCTTAATACTTTTCAATTTTGAAACTGATTTGAGACTTTTTAATTTCTGCAAAAGACCAGATTCTAGCCAATGCATTATAATTGATCTCATTCTATTACTTAAGTATCCCCACCATCTTATGCTCCCTTTAAAGGTTAAAGGAAGCTCACTTCCAAGATAATACTTCCGACACAGAAACTTATTTTCAAGTAGCCACACACTACGTCCCATTACATTTTGTAAACCTTCCCCTATCTCTCTATCCAAAATAGCTGAAATCATTATTTTATTTTTTACAACATAATCCAAAAACTGAGAAAAATCCTTTTCCTGTACCTGTTGGGGATCGACCCTTGCTACAAAAAAGTCTAGCAATTCTTTCCCACCAATACTGGAGCGATAAGTTTGACTCAAAGTTGAAGGGATCCCAGCAGTGACCAGCACTAGAACTAAGCTCATCCAAGTTGGAAACCCCACAATATATCCATCGTCAACCAAATATTTCAAAGAGGGGAAATCTGAAATAGCCATGAGCTCCATTAAAATACAGCTTTGATACGAACAACAAATTAGAAGCATGGCTGATATAAAAACAAACAAGAAACCTCGTCTATGACTCATTTGACATTTGATACCAACCAAATGCCACATCAGATCAAGACCCTTATAAATATTTTTCCTTACAAACCCATAGATAAGAACTATACAAAGGAATAATATCCAAGAAGGATATTTGATTGTTGTAATAAAACTGTAGTCAACTGAGGACAAATCTTGTACATTGGTGCACGCAATTGCATATTCGTGTGTGTCGTGCTCACTCATATAAATGAATCCCCTTGTTTCAACTACATCAGTGGGAACGCTCTGAAAATAGCTTTCACCAAACATCACATGACAAAACCACTTTCTCGTATAGTGTTCCCAGGAACTCAAAACTTCATCATTTGTCACAAGACTTATGGTAATAAAATTTTGAACTGAAGCAAACATGAAAATTTCAATGTCTGGACATTCTTTCACTAATTTTGTCAATATTTTAAGGCCATCCCTCCCATTAATTTCAAGCTTACTAATACAGGATAAATTGGGCGTAATGGGTAGAGACAAAGGGGCTTCAAGTTTTATGGATCTAGCGTATCCTTGTCCATTGACGTGGGTGTGAAGAGATTGAAAGTTGAATAAGAAGTCTCCAAATGGAACTGGTCGAAAATTGGCATTTGGACAAAAGTAGCAATAAATATAAGCTTGTTTGTGAACATCGTCGAAAAATATGAGAGGAGCATGAAATGGGGCTAAATTGCTCTGAATAAGCATAAGGCGTTCAAAGCCGTAAACAATATTTTTGAAATTACTTTCTATTAAGTTAATTAGAAATATGACCGTTTCAGAAGTGCCAAATCCAGATTTACGAATTGCTGATGTGGTGTCCTCAAAACTATTTGTGTACAGCATAAATAGGATGCAGAAACCGCTTTTCTGTTTGCTGGAAAAACGTAGAAATCCCTGAGTAAGTGGAAGTTGGGCACCCAGTTCCCCATTTGAAATTCCAAGTTTTACCGATTCCACATTGTGATAGGTAAAGGTTGGAATCCATTTTTCTTCGTATCCAACGTTTGTACTTTGATACGACGAATATTTATTTTCCGCAGAGTGAACAATGTTGAGCAAGCAGTGCGCAGTAATCCTAATTGGAATATTTTCACAAAGCATTCCAGTCAGTAGCATGAAACAAGCTATGCAAAAATATGTTGCGCTTTTTTGAATTTCCATACTTTTGTTCAAGCTTTTGCTTCGAAAATATATTCCCGGTTTTTTGCGTCGAGGTGAGTTTCAGGTTATCGTTTTTTTGTTAAACTTCTGATATTTATAAGAAGTTGTAAAAAGACAATTGTGTCCAATAGATAAGCGATTTGAGACTGATTTGACTAACCATTGCTATATAATCAATTTACATGTCAACCGTTTAGTTTTGTAATTTTTCGGGTAGTTTTTCGGTTATATTATATGATATGCTAGCATTAGACGTTTCATAATTAATTAAATTTAGTATTTAATCAATTACTGTGGCGCGTGGCTACCTGGAATCATCTGTCTTTTATAAGTATTTTTCCACTAGATTATGTTTTCAATTATTTCACGGTTTGTTATATATGTTTTAATAAGTATAATTGCTTCAGATTTGGGTGTGTCAGTATGAAGCATATAAGGATATACGTAGGTAAATCCATATGTATCGAACCAAGATAATATTGATATATCTCAGCAGGATGTTGGTCTATAAACTTGATATTGATAGACAACATAGCCAATAGTCTAACTTAGTTACACACCAAAGCGTTTTGATCTAGATCATTCGAATTGGGCGTAACTGGTCGAAAATATTTATTGGCAAAAACCCGATTTTGGAAGAAAAAAAATACCCTTTTCTAAACGTGACATAAATTCCATATTTGTGCGAAATAAAATAAACTCAATGGCATCATTTATTCTTAAAAAGTAGGTGCTTCATTATTGTGTAATAATTAACACATTCATAAAAATACGACGTTATTATATAAATATGTAATCAAGATATTGCTGAGATATGTTAGGTATTAGTACATAACTCCATAACAACTTTCCATATAAGGCCTAAGACGCTCACGCGCTTCCAAGATCTAAAACAGTCCAAGGTCAGTAATGACGTATTTTATAACTGTTTCTAGATATGGGCTTGGTTAGATTGTTGTGTTAATTAAAGGTACTATACACATTGTAAATGGAACTAGATTCCACATAAATAGCCAGACTGAAGTTAGCATTTTCAGTTGGATTTCGGACTCTCAGCGACCACTACTTCACTGTCCGGTAATCAGGGACCCTCCGGTACGGGCCATGCCTCCTCTTGGGCGGCCCCACTTGGATAAGTGGTTGAAGCCGGTTAATAAATATAATAAATACAAGAAAACAATAAAGATATACTTAAATAATAATCTCCATTCCCGTTGCTGTTATTTTATCATTATTGTAAACGTAGTCAGAAATATAACTCCTGCAATAGTAGACTACAAATAAGTAGTCATGAGCGTATATTACAATTGGTAACCAACAGGTCTGAAAAAATAATACTTTTGAAATGGTGAAAGGCATGATTTGTACCTAATTTGATTTTGCGCTTTTAAGCTTATTTTTTCGCTGGTTTTAAAATTTCTTTTTGTTTTGCTGACCTGTCATTTCTCATTTGGGCAACTAGAAAAAAACCCTTTTGCATATATTTAAGTTAGACCCTTGGCGATAATATCCTACCAATATTTGGTCAATAGATCAACATCACGGTTAGATATATGAAAATTGCTTTGGTCCGATACTTCTGGAATGCCCTACGTAGTAAAGGAAATTGCCGAATTTTTAGTGGAATGTTACTACTATAGACTAATGTGGATCAAATAAGCTGAGGATGGTTGGATTGAATAAGGATAAATGAGTAAGTGGCTTGACTGAATGCCTGGCATGTAAGTTATGAATAATTGAGACAGATTGAGTCTTGATGAGGTTTGAATGAAGTTCTCTGGTTGTTGATGGAAACCATATTCCAAACCAAAAGTCTACAATAATTAACATACTCTGTACTTTGCTTATGCCAGATGATTATCTTGAAAGCCAGAAGGTTATCTTTGTCTCAGTGAAGGCATGTGGAGGAAGGAAGAGGTCTGACCATCCAAGGAAACCTACTTAAGCAATAAATCAGTAAAGTTAATTAATTATAAATATTGTGAATTATATGTTTTGGTTTTGTGTGCTTGGTTTATTGAGTGTGGGTATGGGTATGGTTTTCTCATGATTAAAACTGAATACAAGTTTAGCATACAAGTGCAGTGATAGATAGATAGGCATAGATAAAAGTCGCTTTGTTCGAAAGATCTATCAAATGAGTCGGTGTTTTTGCAAAGAAATCGGTTATGAATTCGGATTCAAATACTATTTATCTTTAACATTTTCAACTAAAATGGAAATATTTGAATAGCTTACGTTTACAAGTACACCAAGTAAATGCTAGGAAACAAAAGCCAAGGACTAACCAGAGGCAACTTTTTCGGTTATTGCGTTGTAACTTGACATAAATATAATTTACGTTATTTCTAAGTTTAAATATAGACATAATATTAAAACCAGTGCGCGCAAAATTCCAATTATTTTATATAAACGGTGCAGAATAAACAGGGCAACCAATCCTAAGATATTTGATAAGATAGCCAAAATATTAAATACTTGTATATATATTGTCAGTATATTGTCCTAAAATTACGTAAACAATTCATATTCCAAGAATATAGGCTTAACTAGAATTTGATAAAATGAATTTGATTACACTTGATTCTTAGAGTATATTGAGCAAACCCTGAGGTTGCTATATGCTCAGTCATTTTATGTTCGTCAAGAACTTTATCCCTGAACTGTTGTGGTATTCACGATGTATGTGATGATTATAATGATTAGGTTCGTGTGATAGCAGTTAGTTAGTTAACTGTAATTAAAATATTTTTAAGTATTTTTTTAGAGGGAGACAGAGATTGTGACAGAGAGAATGATAGAGTGAGAATGGTAAAGTGAGTTAATGATTGGGAGAGGGATCAAGCTCGCTACTTCTTCTTGTATAGTGGCAACTTAAATTGATGTAAGCTCTGCTTTGCAACAAGCATACTTCCTGCAAAAATATGCATGAAGTTATACCAGATATGCGTACATATTTCCTCATCTTTACAAGTCGTTGCCATCTGACACTTTGATTAAATTTAGTGCATGTTTTAATATTTTATATTTAATCAATAAAAAGGCACGCAGCAGTCTCGAATCGCCTGATATACTTACCTAATCCAGGATATAATATTGTCGCTAATTTCATATATGTTGTAGCTGTTGGACAAAAATTAATTACTTTAATGATACTAAACTTGTACCTGAAATTGTTGACAACAGAACACCAAAATGTGCACAAATACGCGAATCAATGAATTAAATAAACTTATCGTTGATTTTTACTGGATCTTTAAACTGTAATCTAAATTGATGGCTGGGCATGTTTACAAAAGCTTAACTTTATCATATTTCAACAGAAGCCAAAAATGCTGGCATTAAAACTCAAAACTAGTATCTTGACATTCATCATATTTATCACAACGTGTTTGATTGATCGATCAAACGAGACAAGAGCTTGATCATGTACGCCTGTTATCGTTATAACATATATGCAATTGTTCGTCAATTTCACAGAAATATGAAATTTAATCTTGACAAGTCTATAAATAAAATCCATAAAATTTATTGATAAAATCCATACCAGTATTGCCAAATAATACGGGAACTGAAGATCTAAAAGCAACTTAATTTTCCCCGACCTAAATAAAGACCCAAAGCTTCTCGTTTTTGCAACCTAATATCAACTTGAATTGTTGGCTGGCATGATCAATTGTTTTCACTAGTTTTTAATTTACACTGTAAGCGTGGAACCCCATTTCACTGCATTTCACCATGCAAGCCATCCTAGTGTTCTTTACTCTAGCATTTGCCTTAAATGCTGAACACTGTTACGGAGTTTCGACAAACCTAGACGTCCACTCACCTACGGAAAACCTTCCAAATGTATTTCTAATAGGAGACCCTTGTGAGACAACCGCAGATTGCAGAGTAGATCTTGGGGACTTAAGCGAGTGCAATGATGACAAATGCAGCTGTCTACCAAGTTACGCAGTAGCCAGCCTCGCTAACGATAAATGTTTACCAATAATCAATTTCATTGGTGGCGACTGTGAAGAAAACCAACAATGTACTTCTGGTACACCGGGTAATTACAGTGAGTGCGGACCATCATCACTTGTACCAGAGTTTAATATCTGCAACTGTACAAAAGATTCGATCTCCCAACCTGGTCGTCATATTTGCTTGAGGAGACCTAATCTTATTGGGGACTCTTGTGAAGCAGATTTTCAATGCAAACTGGTATTTGGCGAGCTGAGTTTATGCACAGCTAATAACACTTGTGGCTGTGAAGAAGGCTCGGTGGCAAACATGGAAGGAACAAAACCAGGATCCACTTGTCTTCCTGGCGGAATCCTAATTGGCAGCGAAGGATGTACTGATATGGCGCAATGTGTGGGTATTCCTGGTGTAAGTTCTGTCTGTAGTGGTAACTACCCTACTCGTGGAACATGCTCTTGTCTTGGACCCCATTTGATAAAAAATGATAAATCGAATTGCTTGCCGATACGAAATCTTCGTGGGGAATCCTGTGAAATAGATGAACAGTGTACAATGGGATCCCTTGGTACTCAAAGCTACTGCGATAGGTATTCAGAATGTTTTTGTAATGGAGCGTATGACCTTACTGGAGCATGTTTTCCATTTCTTACAAAGCTAAACTCAACTTGCACACTTAATCATCAATGTACTCGATATATGGGAACTTTAAGTCAGTGTGCAAATTCTCTGTGTGAGTGTAAAGCAGAAGCGTACGGTGGTGCAAGTGGACAAGGTTATGACCAATGCTATAGACGTAGTAACACTTAAAACCGATTATATGCAAGATATGTTGTCAAAATATATAACAAGATTGGAAAAAAATATGTGGTCAATTTAAAAAAATCATAATTAGCTTAACATTTATTTTAAAAATTTAAAAAAGTTGTCCTCTCAAGCGGAAAGTCTTAATGAATAAAAAGTAAAGCTCCAGTAAACATTTTACCACTTCGTCACCTTTTCTGAAAAGCATAAATATAAAATGATATTTATGAACGTTTACCATTCCGAAATGTCTGTCCGCGCACAATACGGTTTTCAGGAAAAAACTCACATCCAGAAATAATATGCAGTGCTGATGGGGTCTATGAAACATTATGAAACAAACATAGCATCTTGATCTGGAAGATATGCGTATAAATATATATAAATTCTGGAAGACAAATACTAGTAATTTTTAGCCTTGTAGTCTGTTAATTTAGCAGATAGCTAAAGTCGGAAACAAAATATATTTTATATGCAATTTTATGCACTTGTAATTTTGTGTTAAATATTTACTCACGATAAAACCCTTCTACAAATACTTGGGGAACCAGAGAAAACTTTCAACGTTGTTCTGTCAATTAATTAATTTGTTAAATTAATTATCGTGTGCATTGTCTACCACAGCCACACAGTTTAAACGATTTAATCAATTGTAATTTTTCGTATTTTCAAACTGCATATTACATTACTGTTTAACTTAAAAACTATTCCATACTTTTTTTTTAATTACGTTTACAAAATCCATTGGACCTGATAATCCAGATTTTTCTGCAATTCTTACGATTGTTTGAGTAGTAGCCTTTATTATTCGTCTTTTATTAATTCGTTGGCTCGTTTTTGCATTTGCATGATTTGATCAGTTATGTAGTTGGTGTTGCATCTGCAGCTTGGTCATTCGTTGTGCTGATAAGAAAGGGAACCCGAGTTGGGATCGATTCAAGACGATAATGATATTCTCGAAGAATCTACTGATTGCGCCTTATTTACAACTCGTAAACTTTTACCTTGTATGATTTTAATGCTTAAATTTTCATGATCAGCGAACCGGAAGACAAGCATATGAACACAATGCTTTCCAACAGAGAAAACATCCAAACTTTTCTTTCAATTAGCAAAATTATAATAATAATTATGGACAAAAGAGTTTGAACCCAAACATTCAGAATCACTTTTATCCAAGTCAATCCTATACCCCACGGTCTAGTTCCAGTTTCGACAAGTCTGCTAACCAACCGGTTTTTGTGATTGATAACCAACACAGTGTTAATCCAATTTTTGTTCATCAAAGTTGACGAGTTTATTTTATCAGCATTATATCTGGTTGTGAATAATCTAAATAAGTTATAAATTAATTCGAGAGAAAAGAAAGCTTTTTCTAAATCTTTATCAATTACGCAAGCTTTAAATGCAATACAACATGTTCACATTTAAAAACAATCGTTATTAGACTTACTGTAGAATCATCACATTTGATTAAATAAAATTTTACCCAAATCACCGATAAGATGTGATCGATTCAAAAAAGCGGAATAATTGTAGTATGGAAAATTATAAAGTTAATCAATAATACTTATACATACAACGATAAGTTTGTGTGTTCTGTTATAAGCTATTACAATTATTTGTTCACGTGTCAGCTGTCACATGCAAAATCTCCTTATCGTTCTTCACGATAACATTACAATAAAACTCATCAATGAATCAATTTGTCTTTTTTTACGTACACCCAACAAAGAAAGCAAAATATGTCGACAACGTACATCATAAAAGATATTTAATATCTTAAAAAGCAGATTGGATTTTTATATAAATATATCCTAATAAGTAAATAAATATATTTTATAGTTGCTAGTTCGTATAGCTTTAAGGAGCAACAAACGGATAACCCTAGATTTACATTTAAGCTATTATCGATTTTTTCTGTACCTTAGCTTGTCTTACAAGTACAATAAAGTTCACGAAAAAGTATGTTTGGTATTTTTATTTGATTTATTTTAACCTAATAATAAAATATTGTAAACATATTTTTAATCGTCCCATTTACAAACCACAAGAAAAAACAATCAGTTTTATTATTTTATTACACAGTTTAGGAGTATTTTACATTTTATTGTGCCCTCTCGTTGCTTGCAAAAGCAAGCCATTTTAAGATTAATTTTTTCATTTTTAATTTAATAGCTTTACTCCATATTTTTACTTTCACAACTACCCGATATCAAGATTGGTAAACAGAGAAGCAAGCAAAAAAATTGTCGATTAAAGTTTCGCTGGTCTGCTCGGCTCTGATACAAACCATACGTCCATATTCACATTAAAACTAGCGAATACAGTAGAACACAGTAAAAATATATACAACAACTAGAAATACATAAATATATTTATAACACCAATATGTGTGTGGCAAAATGAACGGGTTTTCCTGGTAGCAGACACTGCTGCTATCCATATCCCTATCTAAAAATCGTCCGTTAGGATTTGCATACCAGTAATGCATTAAGACGTCGTCGAAACGTTGAGCAATGCATTACATGCTATGCAAATCCTAACGGACGATTTTTAGATGGGGATATGGATAGCAGCCGTGGTCGCAGATAACCCCTTATCTGAAGATGCGCTAAACTGGCGATGGATGTTGAAGAGCTGCACGAGGAGACCCCATTGCTATGTGCCTGACGCTTCTCTTTTTTTTCTACTTACCTTAGCAGTGCGGTGCATCTACCTAGCTGTGTAGCTGCCAGCTACTCAGCACTCCTTTCCTGGCCATATCGGTGAACATAACTTGTGATGGCTGCTCCGGCAGCACCACCGAATATTATATTGAAATTCTGCCCCTTTTCGGCAAAGTTAAATGTTTTTTGCAGTGACTTTCAGTCACTTAGTTGTAAATTGTGGAGTTTTTCTTGACTACATATATCTCGTATTTTTATAGTAAAAATTAACTATTTAATGACACTGAATAATACTCACTTTGCACTGGTCCTGTGATACAAATTTTACTGAAACATTTTGTGCATTAATGCATTTCGACAGTTAGCAGGAACTTCATAGTTAAGAGATCTCAAAGTTTTGTCTTAAAGAGATTTTCGCAGAAAGATTGACAGTTATCAAAGTGTCATTGTTCTGCAGTATATTGTATCATAAATTCCATAAACTCGTGAATCCATTCCAAGAGTTCGTGGAATCGCAATCCTAAAGCTCGTGGAATCTTCAAATCCAGAACCTTGTGGATTCCTGAGACAGCAGAGGCACCTTATCACTGTTCCAGCGAGTCAACAAAATTAACCCCTCATAAGCGAATCCAAGGATTGAACCCCCATATGCAAAGCATTGCTTGAGTTTGCATCGTCACTGAAGTCTACTTTGAAACTTCACTTTTGCATCACAACCCAACCAACTTAGGGGAGAGAAAAAAACAACAAGCCAGATCGTGGTGGTACAATCACCTATCCTAAGCTGGTGCAATACAACTGGAGTTTCATTTCTTCTAGCTTGAAATTTGAAACTCCAGCTGCTTCTTAAAAGCAGCTGTATTCATAATACTTACCTCGAAAAAAAGATGGGATACGACTGGGGACGCCGTCCTGGCTTTTTTAACCCAGAAGTGTCCAAGTTAAACAAGGTATTTTTAGGGAGAAAGGTATATATTGCGCATGACAAGGAGGTCCTCTAACTAGGACAGGTAAGGACGCGGAACCAGAGAAAAACCCCTAAATACTGCTTAATTATTTATAATTAAGCAGCTTCTTTGAGAAAAAACGCCCAATCGAATGTAGGATCGGGCAGGATCGAACCTGCGCCTGGTGTATGTCAAAGCGATATGCTAACTTGACCACACCTGCGCTCCAAATCGTTCTAGTTTTCAACAATGTGATTACGTTTGCTATTTTTTGCAATCTGTACAAAATGTATCCCCATAGGGGATAGGAATTAGTATAGGGGATTCCTCCATGTTAAAATCCCATGTTAAACCCCAATACTAAACATTTTGTTAAAATCCCGTTCTAAATAACATGTAAATTAAATTTTAATGCTAAATCCCATGTTAATTAAATTTAAATGCTAAATCCCATGTTAATTAATTTTAAATGCTAAATTCCATGCTAATTAACTCAAATGCTAAATCCCATTTTAATTAAATTCAAATGCTAAATCCCATGTTAATTAAATTTAGTGCCAAATTCTATGCAAAATCCCATACTAAATCCCATGATAATCTTTCCTGCACTGTAACTTTGATCCCGCCTGTCCCGATTTAAATCCACTACTCTTGATGCTATTGGTGCATGATAGTAGGTGGTCGGAAAAAATCAGGATTTATGTGGGCCGTGATGGTTTTTTGATACAGCTTTTTGCATTTTTTTTTCTGCCTGCAACAGTTAACCACATGCTAAATCCCAATGCTAAACTTTATGCTAATACCATACTAAATTCCAATGCGAAAGTGAATGTAAAATCGCATTGCTAAATTCCATGTTAAATCCAAATGCTTGATCTTATTTAGCTCGACACTGTTTATAATACTAATCTATAATAACTCTGGACCAAGTGGGACAACATGTCCCTAATATAAACCCAATGCTAAACCC